>PVKA01004929.1:71244-94804 GCA_004027165.1 Ctenomys sociabilis | reverse complement strand
CTCTCAAAGTGATGATTATGCAGAACTATATAAAATATATTAGATGAACCCTTATTTAAAAGGTCATTGAAAATTTCTATGAAATAGTACCAATCTTATGTCGGGTTGTACACGTAGTTTTTTTTCATATATATGTGTGTGTATATGTGTATAAAGGACAGGGAAGAAGTAATATAAAGTCAACAGAAAAAAGAAATATACTTTTTAAAGTTTCTAATACTAGGAGAAGATATCATATGATGTCTTTTATATAAATTGTAATTCAAAGATATAGTATAAATCTTAAAACAAAAATTAGGATTAAGCAATATTTAGAAAATTAAATACTAATTAATTTAAAATTAAATATTTCAAAACAATTGAACTAAAATAATAGTTTTCATGATAGTAAAGAAATACTAAGAATAAAACATAAAATAAATGCTGGAATGACAAATAAATGACCATCACTTCTGAGAGTTTGGGGATAGGATATCGCACAAAGTTCTAGTGTGTTGTGGACATGGATAATGATCATGGCATTTACTGGTGGCCAGGTGTCACTTGTGGGACTGAGCTACAGATATTTTCTTGAAATCTACCCTGTAGTCCCATATGGAATCTTGACCCATAGCGTGCAAGAGCAGTCCATTTGTAGTGTGCTGATGGAAATATTTTACTGCTATACACAAAAGAATAACTGAAAGACTACTATTGTATACCTCTTATTCTCCTGTGTTTTAATTGTTTGCCCTATTTAGTGGTTTTTTTTCCATTCTCATTCATGGGGTTGTGATCAGTGTGCTCCCTCTCTAGAACATCATTTAGTAGTCTGTGTAGGTTTGGCTTTGTCATCATGAAATTCCTTAGCTGTTCTTTGTCATGAAAGTATTTTACTTCTCTTTTATACTTAAAAGAGAGTTGTGCAGGGTATATCAGTATGGGTTGGAATTTGTTTTCTTGCAAGACTTGAAGTACTTTGCTCCATGCTTTTCTTGACTTGATGGTTTGTGAAGAGAAATCTGCCATTATTCTGATGGGTTTTCCTTTAAATGTGATCTGTTTCTTTTCTCTAGCAGATTTTAGTGCACTGTTCCTGTACTGAATTTCTGGGACCTTGATTATTATATGTCTGGGAGTGATTTTAATTGGGTTGATGTTATTTGGAGTTCTATATGCTCCGGTTACCGGAATGTCAGATTGTTGCCCCATATTTGGGAAGTTTTCTGCTATTCTGCCCATATTCTTTTTATATCATTTGTATTGGCTCCATCCTTCTCATTGATGCCTGTTAGTCTCACATTGTTCATCTTTGCATTGTCTTGCGGTGTTGAATTATTTTTTCCTGCATCCTAGTTGTTTTTAAGAGATCTTTGCTTACTTTTTCACTAGCTGCAATGGTGTCTTTAAGATCAGAAAGTCTATTTTTATTTTCACTCAAATGGATTTGCCAGCTTGTGATTGAGGTTTTAGTTTCCTGTATATCACTTTCAATCTGTTTCATACATTCTATTTCTTTCCTATATGGCTTATTCAGGGGTTCCATCATTTTTATATTCTGCTCTATTTTTTTATCAGTGTATTCTTTAGAAGCACTTAGTACTTCTTTGATTATAGTTGTGGCTACATTTTTTTATTTCAGAAATTATTTCTGATCTGATCTTATACCTTTCTGCAGTTGTTTCTTTACTTCCAATGCTATTATTTCAGAGATTCCAGGCATGTGATTTCCAGTTTCCTCTATGCCAGTGTCCTCTGCATTTGTATTGGTGGACTTGGGGCCTGAGACTGCTTTTTGTTCCTTCTCTTTGTCATTTTGTATACTTTTGACCTTTGGTGTAAAGCTTAGATACAGTTATTACCTTAGCATCAGGTCCACATCTACAAAGTTCAGACTCCTCCAGATGGGCATGGCTTGGGTCTGGCTGCTGTGCTCCACTTCTTCCTGCTGCAGCCTTGCAGGTGATCCCTTTGTGTCACTCTGGCAAGATGTTCTGCTCCTGAATCAGTTGGGTGGGTCTTGCCTCTATCCTCTTTGCAGGGAGTTCTGAAGGGTTCCACGCTGGGCTTGCACTCTCGGTTGCTTCAGGATCTAGAGGCCTAGGCAATCTCACTCACACGCCAGGCCTGTGCTCTGGGTTGATTCAGGGTCCAGCGGCCTGGGCAGTCTCCATCGCAGGGCGTCCGGGTCTCCCCGAGTCCTTTCCGCACAGCCCGCGGCCCTCAGGAGTCGCAGACAGTGGTCTAAGGAGACTACAGACTGGTGGCTTTGATTACCCTGAGTGACAGGTTCATGGTTCATGGTGATGAAGGTGGCAGGGTAAGGTGTGAGCATGGGGAAAGCTGTGCTGGTGCTGTATAGTTGGAAAGCTGTGGCAGGAAGCGTGTCAACAGTGGGAAGGGATGTACACGAAAGGAACAGCTCGCAGAATCCTGGAGCTAAGTGGCTCCCCCTAGGCCTAGGAGAAGTGCAGGTGGGGATGGCACCCACCATGGGGGCTGACACTGGGAAAAACGGAATGTGAGTGTCAAGGCCTCTCCAGTCACTGTGTGGGGAGCCAAGGTCTTCCCAAGACTCCAGTGTTGTATGATGTTTGGACTAGCACTTGGTTTTACACCCTGTGCATTGCCTATTTAGTATAAACCAGTGTAGTCAAACTACAGCCTGTGCACTGCGGGACTGTTTTGCATAACAAGTTTTGTGGAGCCCAGGCTTTCCTGTTATACAGGGCCTGTGCCTGCTTTGTGCTGCTGGCAGCGCTGAGCTGAGCCGTGGCAGCAGCAGTGGTGTGCCCCCTGAGGTCTGGAATGCCCGCTGCCTGGCCCTTTGCAAGAAAGTTTGCTGGCCCTGAAGTACAGCATCAATATCAGCTTTAAGTAAGAGGAAAAAACAATGACACAGACTGCGAATTCATCCTTATTCAAACTCTTCTCATTGGTAGAAGAAAATGCACTTTTCCAAGTCCTGTTTCCTGTGAGGTGGCCAAGTCTCCCAATCAAGTGACCTTCGTGAGTCCTACGTATTGACATGTACCTATCTCTCTTGTAGGACCCGCAATACGTCCAGCAGGCGTTGACCAATGTCTTACTGATGGATGCCGTGGTTGGCACGCTGCAATCCCCAGGGGCCATCTATGCTGCTTCCAAGTTGTCTTACTTTGATAAGATGAAGAATGAGAGTAAGACAAGCTCCAGTTTCACACAGCAGTGTCTCAAGATTTCACTTAAGTCATTCTGTCTGTTTGATGTTTGCTTTGTCCAGAAGGACAGAATGGAATCCCTTGCTTTTCTCTCTTAAAAAAAAAAAATATTAGCACATATTATTCAGTACATAATTTTTCATTCCTTATGGGCCTCAGTTGGTAACACACATATTAAACATCATAATTACTCTCCATCCTGTCTACTCCCTTCTCTCTTCTGTCACTCCATCTTGCTTTTCTCTTATATCTTCTGATTCCTTTCTGTGTCATACACAGGGATCTCTGCTCTTCTTCTTCACTAACAGCGGGCCTCAGAGCTTTTTGCACATCAGGATGCACTGAGACATCTTGTAATTTACTCACATGGGGAGCACTTATAAGAGGTTTCACGTTGTAAGGCACGCGTTGTGCTTCTTGGTTGCAGATGGCAGAAGGTTCTGTGGCTGGTGCAAGCAGGCTAGAAGTCCATGCACATGTACTAAATGAGTTGTGGCATCTCTGAGTGCTGTGTTGAGTTCACAGTCCAAAACATGCCCATGGGAAGCCACTGATGGACTCTGCCACCGCATGGGGTTAGGAGGGTGGTGAACGTCAGTCTGTATTTTCTTTAAAACATGATTTGGTCAGCTTCCCTAGACAGGAATTCTCCAGTCTCCTTCCTGTGCATTTTTATTTGGCCATCGCTTTCTGGAAGCCATACTTAGGTGGGTGACAGGCTCAGGTATGTTTTTTAGATGATTTTCAGCCTAAGAGGAAAGAGGTAAAAAGGACATTACACATTTTAGCTGCTTCTATTTGTTTCCAATTTTAAATGATCTCTTACAACCAACCATCTTGTGATCTGTATAGAAAATATATTGAGGATGACTTGTTACTATTAATGTGTTAAACTGACAATATAAAATTAGTTTATGAAACAGGTTAACACAATAGGAATTTCTTCCAGAGGATATCTAGTTTCGCGTGTGTGTGTTTTGTTGAATTTTTTTTTTAATTGACATATGATGTATCATTCAAATCATACGGCTTAGTGGTTTCTAGAATATCCACGGAGTCACGAGACGATTTTATAACAGATTTTAGATGTTATCCTTTTTGTGTCTGCCTCCCCTCCCATGAGCAGTGAGTGACTTGCTTTCAGTCTCTACAAATTTGTCTGTCTTGGGCATTTCATATACATGGAACCCGATAGTATTTGTCCTTTTGTCACTGGCTTCTTTCATGCAGCAAAGTGTTTCCACAGTTCATCCATGCTGCAGCCAGCATCCGTACTTCGCCCCTTTCTGTGGCTGAATAAAGTTCCATTGTTCAGACACAGTACACTTTCTCTATCCATTCACCATATAATGAACAGTTGAGTTGTGTCTACTTTTTGCCTATTTTGGACAGTGGTGCTGTGAACATTCACGTACACCTTCGTGTAAGGACATTAGTTTTTGTTTCTCATGGATAGATAGCGAGGAAGTGTTGGTTTATAAAAAACGCTGTCTCAAAATTATAAACCCCAAAGCTTATTTGCTTTGGAATATTTTTCCCTCTTTGTAACATCTACCATGGACTGAGGGATCCCTGATGTTTTCTGGTTATCAACCCCTCTCATGTGACCCAGGGGACACTAACTTGGGACACTAACCCAGGTGTGGTAGCCAGAAAACTCAGGAGTCTTATGTGTTACCACGTGACCTGCTACAGTGGCTTGAAGGCCTTTTTTCTTACAAGCAGACAGCATTTGCTCTTTTTTTCCTTAGGAACAAAATCAAAGAAACACCATGCTTTAGCTGCTTATATGGTCTCAGACTTGTGCCTGTCCTTTTACCGAGCTTTATGGAACAGCCTTCTCACAGTTTAAAGAGCCACTGGGGGGACATCTGGCACAGACATCTCATGCTCAGCTATTTCCCACCTTGTGTCCTGTGGCAAGGGAAGGACCAACTAAACTCAGGTCATGGGGCCGGTGAGGTCGCTCAGTGGACTAAGCGCCTGCTTAGGCAAGCACAGGGATTGGGGTTCAATCCCCGGCACCACATGGAGCACTGGCTCCACTGCCAGGCGCTCCGACCTAAATCAGGTGTTGTGATACACACCTATGAACCCAGCACTGGGAAGGCTGAAAACAGGAGGATTACTATGAGTTGGAGCTGCGTAGTGAGACCCTGTGCCAAATACAATAAATAAGCAAACAAACTCAGGTCACGAAACCTGTCTGAATTCCTGACCCCTGAGAAATATTTTCCAATCTGTAGAGCTTCATGAAGTAAGGATGCATGGTCCTGAGCTCAACTTTGTAACTTGTGGTGAGCTCACAGGAGGGATCTGAGAACATCCAAGGCATGATGATAACTTAGGCAAGGAGGCAAGAGCAGGCAGCCCAGGCTGAGGTCCTTGGGATCTTCAGTAGTTCAACTAATGTCTGCACATTTCAGCTTTTTTTTTCTTTGATGGGTAATAACAGCTTCTTCAGATTGCTATGAGGTATAATAAAATGCAAAGGAAGCAGAAAGTGGTGGCTTGGGCCTGAAACCCTAGCACTCTGGGAAGCTGAAGCAGGAGGGTATGAGTTAGAACCTGGCCTGGGCAACTGAGGGGCTTAATGGGACTCTGTCTCAAAGAGAAAAAAGGAGAGCAGCAGTTGGTGAGCACCTGCACACACCCCACCCAAGGCTGCAGGACTCAGTGGCCAGTAGGTGGCAGAGACTGCTGAGGTCTCCTAGGGAGCCAGCGGGTGAGGCTCACATCCCAGAGGGCTGCTGGAACCTCGGTGAATTATGCTGTAGCAGGACAAGCAGAGAGGGCCCTCCCGGACAGTGGTTCTAATGGGAACCATTTGTACCCTATCCCTTGGGAGATGTTTGGGGTGTACTTGTGTGTATGTGTAGGGCTGGCCTGGTGCCTGGAAGTGGCCCAGCTGCTGTGGACAGCATGCAGTGTGTATAGGACAGCCCACAGTAGTAAATGTTAGTCCCTTGGTCCCTTTCACCTGGAACATTTTGCTGTGGGGGAATGTCTAACCCTTCTTTGTTCAGTAGTAAGTGGGTGGGTGCAGCTTAGAGACGGGGTAAGTGGCCTCCAAGTTGAGGGAATGGTGGTGGTACTTGATCCAAGCCTGTCTTCCTGTTTTACACAGCCGGGGAAATGAGAGAAAGGCATCCTGAGGAGTCCCGTTTCAGCTGACTTCCTTGGCAAGAATTGTGCAGTTTTACCCCAGAACTCTTCATCTGAGGGCGGCAGTATGTGTGAGGCTATTCATAACATCGCTGTCTTGTGTCTGGGGAACTAACTAACCCTTGGGCTTGTATTCCAGTGCCCATGGCTGTCCCCAAGCCGACCTCAGAGACACTGAAACATAAAATCAACCCTTCAGCGGGGGAGACTGGCCCGCAAGCCATCGACGTCTTGCTGTACACACCAGGTAATGAGCTGTCTTACTGCTTTATACTGCTAGGCTTACACAGCCTGATAAATCTAGGTTTGGGTTTGAGCTCGGCCCTAAGAGAGAAGGTGGCACTGTGGTAGAAATGGTGTTTTCTGCTCCTGGGTAAAATCCAGGGTGAGGGCTGGTACTGCTTGGGCACTCCCTCCCTGCCCTGGCACCTACCAGCTGGCAAGCCCGGGGAGATGGAAGGGTCCCGTGGAGCTTTCCTCCCAGCCCTGTGTGAGCATCCTTCCCTTTTAATCAGTTATGAGGCCCTTGGTGCACATCATCTGCTGTGGGAATTGCTGCATGTGTCCCTGCTCCTGTGCTGAGGACGTGGTGCTCCAGCTGTTTATCGTGACAGGAATGGGACATAGGCTGTGTCCCTGACCCAGTCAGGTGGGTGTCCTGGCCAGGCCCCCATGTGCACAGAATGAGCAGGGAGCATCTTCACTGTACTTGTGTGGTGCCCCTCACAGTGGGTGTGTGACCCCACTGAGGTGTCTGACCAGAGTGGGCAGGCCAACATAGGCTGTGTGGTGGAGGCCCCTCTCAAGAGGGGGGTCTGTTGTCTGCACGCTGTGAATCGGCCTAGCCAAGGCTGTCTGGTGGCCTCATTAGATGTTGTACACAGCAGATCTAAACCTGTTTGCTGTAGGACTGACTAGATTCTGGGCTTCCTGCTGTGAGGGGAAAGTACCTAGACCCTTGCTCTCTATGCATCAGCCGTGTCCGCATGAAGGCCAGGGGGAAGAGAAGAGTAGGAAGTTGCTGTCCCCTGTGGCCTGACTGCCACTTCTGGGGACTGATAGCTGACAGAGCAGAGTTTTTATAGCCTGCAGGGTCATATGGTGCAAAAGCTGGATTTGGGACCACCAAGACAGGCAGTTCCTGCAAGCCCACTAGCTTAGGTTGGGACTCCAGGGGCAGGCATTGGAGGAATCAAGCTTGTAGGCCTCAGATGGGCTGAGGCTCAGATGGGTGGGAAGAACGTGCAGTGGATCCCCCGCCATATGGACCAAGGGACAACGAATAGAGGTCCCCAGGAAGATGGCAGGCCTGTGGGCTTTGACTGAGGACAGAGCTTTCTCTGCTGAGCAGGTGGTGCTGAGGGCAGTCTGACCACACCTGGGGGTAGTGCTGTGTCTTCCTGTGAGATGAGTGCTGATCCACCTCAGCCTGTCTCTGTTCCAAGGGTAGAGAAATCTACATGGGAGAAACAGGTAACTGAAGCCAGCCAATGGCCAGGTACATATGCACAAAGCATTCATGTAACTGTGGGCCAAGCAGGAACCCCAGAGCAGTGTGCAGAAGTGCTGTGAAGGAGAAGATGGAGTTGCCTACATTGAACCTAAAGATTGTTAAGCAGCAGTTCCAAGAGTGAAAGTCACAGACGAGAAAGGATGTTCGGTCACAGTAAAATGGTTAGGGGCTTCTATCCAGAGGGGGGCACGAGATCCTCAAAAGTTGCCAGTAGATGAAAATGACATCCCTGTGGCCAACAAAAACCTCAGCCTCAAGAGCAAGAAAGGAAATGCCAATAAAATTGCAGATATAAAATCAAAACCAAGCTGACATAGGACACAGTGGTATGCCCTGTGGCACCAGTACTCAGAAGCCCTAGGCAGGAGAATTGCTTGTATCCAGAAGTTCAAGGCCAGCCTGGGCAACACCACAAGACCTTGCCGCAAATAAACAAAGCTACCAACAAAAAACAAAGAAAAAATCTCAGAAACTTCACATCCTTAGAGTAGCTGGACTTGAAGTCACCAACCATTGCTGAAGCTGTGGAGTCAGGGACCTGAGCAGGCAGGTGTTACAGGAATCAGTAGAAGTCCCTTGCTCTGGCTGCAGTGTCTCCCTGATGTCTCCCCGATGTCTCCCCTGTGTGTTGGGAGCTCACTTGCTCCTCTTCCTGTCCCTGCTCCTCTAGCACTACTCAGGAATAAACTCTCACTGCAGACCTAACTCAGCAGTGCAGCTTGTACCACCCACCCCTAATGTAGTCCTGTCCTTTGTGGGGTTCTGTGACAGGCAGCCCCTTCCCAAGCCACCAAGCTCCCTATGGGCTGAGCAGGGTATTTCTCTCTCCTCAGCATCACCAGCACCTAGCACAACACTGGCACTCAGTAGATGCCCAATAAAGGCCGAATCATGTCGCATCACCTCTACTGATACACTAAGAGGTTCCCTTCCAACACTGTGGCTACTCTCCTCTTTAGGGTACCTTGACCCCGCGGAGAAAGTGGAAGATGCTCACCCCAAGTTATGGTGCGCTCTGAGCGAAGGCAGAGTAATCGTGTTTGACGCCTCATCTTGGACCATCCATCAGCCCTGTTTTAAAGTGGGCACCTCCAAGGTGGTGAGTAGATGGAACTGCTCAGTTCAGGGGCATCCAAGGTCCAACATGTGGGTATAGCAGCCAGCAGTGCCCAGTGGACACATGACTTGTGAACAGGAGGCCAGGGATTTTTATTGTGATTTTAAATTAAGTGTAAGCTCAGGTTGCCTTTTGCTTACATGTGTTTTTTGTTTGTTTGTTTGTTTGTTTGTTTTTTTTGTGTGTGTGTGTCCTGCTCAGCCCATCCTGGGGGCAGAGCTGGTGTAGCATGTGGTACTGGGAATTGAAATGTGGTCCCTGCGCTTGCTTAAGCTTGCCCAAGCAAGTGCTTTAGACTGCTGAGCTATCTTGCTGGCCCAACATGTGCTTATTGAAGGTTAAAGTAAGGGCTTAACTTCCCACCCACTTTTGAAAACCCCAGATGCTTCCCATGCCATAGGATGGTGTACACGTGGCAGGGTGATGCCCTGAGGTGACTGCAGACCACACTCCTGGGGAATCCTGGTGTCTGGTGGGGAGGGGTGACAAGTAGGTCTCAGGGCCAGGGCAATAGCCTAACTACCTGCCTGGCAAGTGCAGAGTCCCAAGTTCAATACTTGGTACTTCAAAAAATTTTTAGAAAGACAAGGAGGTCTCTTTTAGACTCAGAGAGGAGTGAGCTGCTCCTCAGAGGCTGGAGTGGGTGTCCAGCTGCCCTGTGGACCAGGCACCAGACATCATACCTTAGTCCTGTGAGTCACAGCAAGCTTAGAGAATTTCACAGCAAGTACAGCTGACAACACATCGAGTCAGGTGTCCTCAGCATGGCCATGGGGCAAACTGTCTCATAAATCATACAAGCCTGAGTACATAGCCCAGGACACTGGCCCTGCAGTTTCCCCATGGGAGACCTCCATTCCTGGCCCTTTGGTCAATTTGACAAGTGCCTCCTGTCAGTCGGCTTACATTTCCCTGGAAACTTGCGAGACTGAGCATTGTCGCCCATGCTTTGCTGGGAGGCCTGTGGTGCCGTGTCCTCTGGGCCATGCCCCTCGCTGTCTCTTCTTGCTGGTGTACACATGTGCTTTAAACTCTGCATTCAAACCGCATCCACATCTACACATCCCGCCTGCTGGCTTCAGCCTGTTCTGGACATTCTGGGGACACTGAGGACCCTTCACACTGTTCTGTCCAACATGATGCAGTTGCTGAGTTCCTGCTGAAGCTGCAAAGACAGCCTGCTTAGGCTCAGCAGGTCCTGCTGGCAGGTCTCATCTTCTTAAAATAATAGACCATTTATGGCACCGTGTACGCTTTCAAAACTGCTGTGAATCAGAAACTCCGTGAGTGCAGACACAGCTCTGGAGAACGGGCCAGGTCACTCTTAGGGCCCTAAAGATAAAATAGAGCTCTGTTGTCCTTTTTTTTTGGCAGAACCAGGGATTAAACTCAGGCCCTTGTGCTTGCCAAGGAAGTGCTTACTCCACCGAGCCATCTCCCTGGCCCCTAGTTGTTCTTTCCATGTTCAGTTGAGCCTCCACTGAATAACTAACAGGATCTGTATCATGGCAAGTCAGAATATTTATAGAGGTGCAGTTATGCTTCTAATGAAACAAAACAGGATAGAGAAATCAAGGAAATCATTCTTAGTCCAGATTTCTTTCTGTTGGCTTTTAGCAATGACATTTCAAAGACTTTTTAATAACAATTTAAAAACCCTAGTTTAAATCAGTTTCATTAAAAAAATTTTAAAATCCTAGTTATAATAAAATCAATTTTATTTAAATTTTTTATTTTAAAGAGAATTTAAAAATTAAAAACATTAATAACAATATAGAATTTCAAAACAAGATGATAGGACATCAACAACAGTTGTTATATTGAACATTGTTATCTTCAAGTAGTTGTTTGGGTTACTGGATATAGGCATATAAAATTGATCAAAAAATTAAGCATTAACTATTCCTTTCACTATACCAATAGAAATTAGTAGTACAATTACCTTAGCTATCTTGTATGTGTATATATATATATATATATATATTTTCCCCCCCTTCAATTTTCTATTCTCCTTTTCTTCATCTCAGTTGTTCTTTCCTTTTAAGGAATTTCTCTTTATTTCACAATATCTGTTGTACTTTTTGGATTTTGTTTACTTTTTCACTTTCTTACACTCGGGAAACACTACCATGTTTACATGGTAATTTATTTCACTTATGAATATGGTCTCTAGTTGCATCCATTTTACCTATAAAAGTTTATCTTTTTTTTTTTTTAAGCTGAGTAATACTCCATTGTATAAAAATAGTACATCTTTTTTATCTGTTCCTCAGTTAATGGGCATTTGGGTTGTTTCCAAGATTTTTCTATGATAAATTATGCTGCTGTAAACATGGGTGCACAATATTGCTGTTGTATGATGTTTTCAGTTCTTCTAGAAAAATACCCAGGACAGGAATAGCTGGATCAAATGAGATCTCAAATCTTAGTTTGTTGAGGAATGTCCACAAAAAAGGCTTCATCTTGGAACAGTCTCCACTGCCTTCCAGTTAGGCCTGGCAACACTGAAAAACTGTATGTTATTAATAAGTTATTCAGTTATGTGAAAATATCTTCCTGCTGTTTTCACAGATATTTCATATTTTTCCATCGAAAGTAACCTGGGAATAGCTCAAGAAAACACTGCCTCACCTGAAGTGGGAGGTTCAAATTGATTTACCTTATCTTGGGGACATGTAGGCAAGACATTTTACAAAAATTACACCAATCCCTATGAGAATGTGTTTTAAAAAAAAAAGGACTCTTTTAAATGAATAGTTCCTGCATTAACAAATTGGCTTCCTAGTTATAGGAATTTGGGGCCAGGGAGATGGCTCAGTGGAATATAGGAATTTTTCTGACTAGAATTGAAATTATTTTTAGAAGCGCTTTCTTCTGACTTAAAGATTACAACCACCACTGACACTGACTGTATCTAGTATTACGTCTGGTCCTCAACAACCTGCGAACGTGATGTCTCTGTTACTGTCAGAAAATCTTTGAGACATTTATTCAGGTATCATGCGGGCCGTGTCACGGCTGGAGACAGAAGAGGTCATCACACAGCACAGGCAGCAGCTGCCTGACCATCTTTGTTGGCACCGACTGGGACAGGTCAGGCCACTAGATTGATTGCCAGGTGCAGGCGGACACAGCCCTATGGCACGTGACATGTGACATTCTAATTCTTTGGTGCCTTAAGCCTTAATTTGCAATATAAAAAAGCCTAGCAATAAACAGAAGAATTGCTGCCACTGGGCCTTGATAAGTGGCAGGCACAAAGGATACTAGAAACAGAGCCCCACTGTTGGCTGTCCCTCTGTGATAGACTGTCCTTTCTACATTCTTCGCAGCCACCTGATAAAAGTTACTTGTGACTCCAGATAGCTACGCATGGTGGCTTCCTGTGTAGGCAGAGTAGGTAAGAGGTGAGTTGCTGATGTGTTCATACCAGCTGCGGCTGACAAATGTCGCTGTCTTCTCCCTGCACTCAGACTCTAGCAGCCTTTTCCAGCTTCCCATGGTTTCCACATTTTTATGCTTTTGTTGGTGACTTGGCTTTGTAAAGTGTCCCCAAGTGTGGTTCTGGTAGTGTTGCTATGTGTGCAGAGGCTGTGACACACTCCATGGGGAAGGCAGAAGGGTTGGGTGAGCTTCGCTCAGGTCTGGTGAGGGCCCCATTTGCCATGCATTCAAGAACAACAGTGCACACTCAATGAACTGTATTAGGAAGACACAAACCTAAGACAAGGTCACACGATAACCCATTGAAGAAAGTGCCATGATCAGATGCCCTGGGTCCTGCACTGTGTGTCCCTATGAGCAAGGATTCAGTATTGGGTTACTTGGTGTTTGTGGCTCATTTGTGGAACAAAGCCCATGAACACTGAGCATTGCTCTTCCTTCCTGGCCTCCCCTTAGAACTGCATGGTGATGGCGGAGCAGAGCCAGGTGTGGGTCGGCTCGGACGACTCCATCATCTACATCATCAATGTCCACAGCATGTCCTGCAACAAGCAGCTCACAGACCACCGCACTGGTGTCACAGGCCTGATTGTGCAAGATGAGAAGAAGCCCAGGTACAGAGGCCAAGCAGGGATGGAGACTCACTCTTGGCCCTCAGGAGGGCTTCCCGAGGTGCATGCCCCCAGAACCAGGAGGGCAAGTCTGTGGGACAGCCAAGAGGTGGTAGGCTGTGTCTGCTTTTGCTGTGGGCACGAGAGGAGTGCTTCTTCTCTGAGAGGGACCTGGCTGGGCACCCGGCCTTCCTGCTGAAGTCAGGGATGATGGAGGCCTATGGTAGAAGGGTGAGCCCCCTGTAAGATTAGCACCATTGTCTGCAGTTGCCTCAGTTTCCCTTTGACATTGGGAATTTACTTTTCTGTGTGAGTTCACTCAAATTTTCAGTCTTGGCTCCATTTAAAAAACATCATTGTAAGATCCCCTCAATCCCCTCAAATTTACTTACTGCCAAGCAGTGCACAGACTGACTGGGACCAGTGAGGCACTTCCTTGTGCAAACTTCAGGGCTGCCACAGGGCAGTTGTATCCCTTGACCTGTCTTGAGCTGTTTTCTGGGTGGGGAGGATGTCTGGCGTGCCGGAGATCTTTTGCACCCACCCTATGGACTTTCCGTCTGGCCCTGCCTTCCCTTCTTCAGGGGATGAAGGACAGGCTGCTCCAGACTCCACCTGTGTTAATCATTTTCCTAGTTTCTAGGGCAGAATACTCAGAAGAGGCTTATCTTGGCTTGTAGTTTTCAGAGGATTTAGTCGAAGCAGGACAGCATGGTGGAAGGGTGTGATAGAGCAAACAAGATCAACCTGTGGCAGCCGGGAGGCAGAGAGAAGGGAGGAGCTGGGGACAGGAATCCACCCTTCCAGATCCTGTCTTCAGGAATGGTCTCCAGCTGGGCTTACCTGCTAGCAGCATGTTCATCCCTGAACTCACCAGTGGATCAACCCCAGTGAATACAGGGCCCCACATCAAGTTGCCTTCCAGGAACCCCACTGCTGTACACAGAGACTTTGGGGAGCCTTTTAGATCTAACCATAGCACCACTGCAGGCATAGCTGAGTCCCATCATATGGGTATACTTATCTAGTCTCCTCCTACCTGGGATCAAGCTGTTCTAGAGAAAAATATTTGGATCACAAAGCCCTGAGACTATCCTGGTCCATGGAGTGCTTCCAGAGAGAGCAAGAGGTGCTCCCATGGCACACAGATTGGGATGAAGGTTGTGGTCAGCAGGCTGGGGTCTTCCATGCCTACTACCCTATTTTAGGGAGTCAGTTTCCCCAGGAAGAACTGTAAAGGTCATTTCTCTGGCCCTATCTAGGGTCCCCATGTGTCTTAGTTACTTTTCTTGTTGCTGTGCCAGAATACCCAGCAGTAAAAGTTAAAAGAGGAAAGGCTTATCCATAATTGGCTGGCTCTAAGGCAGGGTGGTGTGGCAGATAAGAGTCACAGAAGAGGGACAGATCATGGTGGGCAGGTGGCAGCAGAATATGCAAGGGACAACCTGGGCTCTTGCTGCCCATTTCCGTCTCATACTTAGAGAGCTGCTTAGGGTGAGTAGCTCTCGCACGCTTAATCCTAGTGCCTGTGAGTGTAGCACTGCACCATGACTATCCCAGCATCATGCTCTGTATCCAGCCACCCCTGAAGAAAGCTCTAACAATGGCTACATGAAACTTGGGGGGTGGGAATCTAGACACAAGCCATAAAACCATACTTTCTCTTCCCAAGCATCCTGCTTTTGGTGACTTCTCACCAGGTCCTAACAAACCACATTCCTTTCTTTTGCACTAGTTTCATAGGGCCAACCTGACAGAACATCACAAGGAGTTAACATAGAGTAGAAATGCACCTAGTTCTGGAGGCCACAAGTCCACAGTCAAGGTCTTGGCAGGGCTGCACTCCTTCTGAGAACTTTGTGGCGAGTCCTTCCTTCCTGGTCCACTGCCTGGTGGCTGATGGCCACTCATGTGTCCTTGTATGCCTGCTGCAGTGTCCTTGACTCCGCTGTGTATAAGGACACACCAGTCATGTTCCATCATAGTGAGTTCATTTTAACTTCTTCAGGTCAGATTCTGAGATACTGAGGTTTAGGACTCCAGTGTATTTTCTCAGGGGCACCATCCAACTGTCAATCCAGTTTGTGTCATTATGTCCAGAATGCCTGCTTCTATTCTGCCCATCTGTGACATGTGGACACAGACAGCACGCAGATGTGGTAGGGTCTCTGTGTTGGCCCTGGGGAAGGGCTGCTTGGCCGGTGGTCAGCTCCCATGCCTCCCTCCAAGGCTGCTGTCCTCCTGGCCCCTTCTTACCCTCACTTAGCTCCAGAGAGCCTCTGTCCTTTCCAGGCCTAGCTCAGGTAGGACATGGTCACAAATGTGGTAGTGGAATAGGCCACAAGGTGTGGGAGTCATGAACATCACTGGCCACAACCTACCTTCCTGCAACTGCAGTTTATTAAACCTGTTGAGGTATGCTTGTCTCTGGGGCTTCACTTGGAGCTAGGTGACTCCTTGCTAAGGCCAGACTGGAGGTAATGGTCAGCTGTGGCTTTATTCACCAAGCCTGTGACCAGCCACCGGTTCTCTACTGACGTGTTCACAGGAGTGGCAAATTGCTTAAGATCCCTGTGGTGGAGAATTCAGTGGTGGCTTTGTTCCTCTCATGGTTGGAACACAGTGCTGCAAAGGCCTAAATCATCCCATATGTGTCTTTGGTCCCTCCAGCGAGGTCTACTCCTGCAGTTTGGATGGAACAGTCCTGGCATGGAACGTCAGCACACTGCGGGTGACCTGCAGCTTCCAGCTGCCCTACTGCAGTCTCACGTCCATCAGCCTGCACAGCAGCAGCCTGTGGTGCTGTAAGTCCAGCTGGCCTGGCTCCCTGCCTGGGCAGGAAAGGACCCTGTCCTGGTTACTTCTCTCTGCTCCCAGCAGCCTTCTCCCTGACCCTACCCTCTAGGCCTCTTCCCACCTACCCTTTCCCTGCTCTAGTCGGGCCTGGTCTGGGGGTGACCCTGGCCCAGACACTGAGGTCACAGTGCTGCTCCTCTTCAGGTGTGTGTGTGTGTGTATGTGTGTGTGTGTGTGTGTGTGTGACTCCTTCCCCCAGAGACCAAGTCAGTGAGGCCATGTTTGGTTATCTAGGCTGATCCTGGCCCATCCCTAGAGACCTTTGTGTTCCTGGAGCCAAGCCAACATTTCCAGGGGTGATAGGCTGGGCAGGCGTTGGCACATGTTCTATGTTTCTGACGCCCTAGGTTGCAAACCCTGCCTGCACTTCCCATGCTTACCCGCCCAGGATATGCCAGGCAGCATGAGTAATGTTTGTGAGTTCCACAGATGCATTAGTTGAAACATATTTTACATATAGTAAAACGCCTAAGTATGCAGGTTGTTTTTATGACCAAAGCAGAGTTGTCCCTCAATGCCTGCAGGGGTGTAGTTCTAGCACCCCTGTGGTATCAAAATTCATGGCTGCTGGAGTCCTTTGTGTAAAATGGCACAGTGGTTGTATAGAACCCATGCCTATCTTCTTATATCGAACACTTTATACTGTACACATCTCAAGATACAGTGCAGGCATTACATAAATAGTTACTCTGTATGGTTTATGGAATAATGACAAGGAGAAAGCTTGTACATGGTCAGAAAAGACTCTTATATGTATGTGCTTAAGACTGAACCCAGAGCCTGCATGTGCTAGCTGAACACTCTATGGTTAACTGCATTCTCACCTCGTGAAGTTTTTTTCAGATAATTTCAAGCTACAGTGGATTGAATCCACAGATGTGAAATATACAGATACTGAGGGCTAACTCTATACAGAGCATAACTGTAGAAAAATCAAGACCTAGCACCTTTCCACTATCGATGGAAGTACCTCTCAGCCCCCTTCTAGGCCTATCCCTGCCTAAAGGAGTGCAGTTGCTCTTCAGTCTGTCACTACAAATTTGTTTTTTGTTTTTTTTTTCTAGAACTTTCTGTAAGTGGATCCCACAATATATATTCTATCACTGTCTTCATTCATTCATTATGATACTTTTAGGGTTCATCTGTGGTACTTGGAGAGTCAATAGCTCATTCATTTTCATCTCTTAACTAGTACTATGGTGTTCTGTGTGCTAGTATACAAGCTCAGTGCTTCATCACCTCTGCTCCTAGGGCAGATCTGGGGTTGCGTTTAGCTGCGTGAGGAACTGCTGCTTTTTCTTAGAGCAGCAGCACGATCCTACATTGCCACAAGCAGGGTGAGAGAGCTCCAATTTCTCCACATCCTTCCTGTCTGGCTTTTTGGTAATGGCCACACATCTGTCCATATCTGCACCTTTGGCTGTTCACACAGCAGGTGAGTGCTGAGCTCTGCCCTCTGTAGAGGCCCATGTAGCCTCAGCACATGCAGCATCAGGGTGGCTAGGGAGCTGGTGGCTGTGTTGGGGGAGGAGTTCCTATGATCCCCCAGGCAGAGGCCCCTCCACACGGGCTTCCTGTAGCTGGGGCTCATGGCTCCTTCTAACCAAACAATTCTTACTGTGCAGCTGCCTGCAAGGGCCTTATTCATCAGCCTGAGTGGGTAACCTTGTGGCTGCATAAAAGGCTTCCTGGAGGATATCGCTGTTTGCATATTAGGTCTATGGCTCAGAGGTCCCATGGAGCTAAAAACCCAAGTTGGCTTCTGAGTCATCAGGTGGCATGGGACCAACGGGCCCAGGCGAGGCTGAGGGTTGGAGGTGAGGGCTGCAGTCCAGGGTTGTAGCAGTATGAAGTCAATACTGTAGCTCCAGGTCACACCTCTTACCCCCCAGCACTGGCATCCCCTGGCCTCTGGCTGGTGAGATGGGTCCTCCCTTGGGCCAGGCCTGTGCCCGCTGTCCAGTGTGGCTGTCACACTGGGAGGGGAGGGGTTGGAGAGCTGCATACAGTGACAGCACAAGAAAGCTGGGCCACACCAAGTCTTTTCTTCAGGTGTCTCTGCCTTCACTGTAGACGTGGCCTTGCATCTTCTCTGGGCTGCCTTTGATGGCTTTTATCTCACAGAGACTGAAGGCCTTTTACCTTTGTGGGTAAAGTTGCATCTGAGGGAAATGCCACAACCAAGCACAGGCATGTGCCTTGAATTGTGGTCACTAAGTGGGTTGGGAACCACTTCCATTGGGTGACAGAAATCTCAAAGCATTTGTTGCTGGGCAACTTCTGAAGCAGCCATACCATCCAACCACTTTGCACAAAGCCTCAGAAGAGGATGGAGGACTCTAGCTGTTTCCTCTCTGTAGAAATGGGGTTCACAAACTGGGCAGAGTAGTGCATGCCTATAAGCCCAGCACTTACGGTGTTTGAGGCAGGAGGAGCACAAGCTGAAATCCTGAACAAACAACTTAGTAAGACCTGATTTTTAAAAAATAAAAAAAGGTGTAAGGATGTTGTAGATCAGTGGTAGAGCACCGTCCCTTGGGTTTGATCCTCTGTGGCACCAAAAAGAAAGAAAAGAAAGGAACCAAAAATCCTTATAGTCACTTATTGCTCTGTAGGTGGACAGAATGTAAGCGCCTTGCCAACTCCCAAGGAGCACATGGGCCATGTGCCACATGGTGGCCCCTCTCCTTCTGCACTACCTCTGCCTGGTGCTCATTTCAGTCCTTTTCTGCCACAGGCACAGACAGCAGCATTGTGGTGATGACAACACATGGCACCCGGTGCCAAGAGCTAAGGATAGACGAGGACCTGGGGGAGGCACAGAACTCCTTCCTAGGCCTACAGCTCCTTCCCGAGGTACTACGCTGAGGGGCATGGGCATGGGGCGGGCTGCCTCAGGACAGCGCAGTGCCAGCCTGCTCTTCACTTTAGCAGGGGCAGCTGTGGGCTGCCTGTGTGGGGCACGGTGAAGTGTACATCTGGAGCCTGCAGGACCTGGCCCAGACCCCGCAGCGGATTCACCTGCAGGACTGCTCTGAGGTCAGCTGCATGATCCGGGTGAAGAGGCAGGTAAGCTGACATCTGTGCTTCCCTGCCTGGCCCCATCTGCTGCTTCCACCTTCCTGCATCCTTTCCCAGGCTCCGTCTCTGTGCCCTAGGTTGCCATATACCTTGAGTTTGGTAGTATGATTACAGTGCTTAGAAACCAGACCTCCCCAGGGCTTCCATAGTAAATAGCCACAGTCTGGGTAGCTTACACAATCGAACTGAGCTTTCTTTTTCCACTGTTCCAGAGGCTGGAAATCTGAAAGCAAAGTGTAGTGACACCACCCACCACCTCCCAGCTGTACCTAGCTGGGGTCCAAAACTAACCCCTGGAGCTTTAGGGGACACTTATCCAACCCATGGAAGTGCGGCTCTGGCTGTGGTCCATCTGGGGGCAGAACTCTCCAGCTGTGGGGCTGTGATACTAGAGCCCACTCTCTCTTCCCAGAACACAGGCATCAGGGAGGCAGAGGGTACGTAGTCCAATCCCAAAGGTGAGAAATGAGAAGCAACAAAGAGATCTAGGCCAACCTGAAAACTTGGCAGGGAATTTCTATTAGAGCCCTCCTATGCCAGCTTTATTGACATATAATTAACAGGTATAAATAATACCCATTTAATGTATACAGTGCTGATGTATAGTGTCTAATAACCACAATTGAGCTCATTAACATGCATCCCTTCAGTTACTATTGTGGGGTCTTTTTTGTGGAGAAAACTTAAAATTTACCTCTTAGCAAATTTGAGGTACACCTGACAGAATCATTAACTATGGTCACATTATGCCCTGGGCTTTATGGTTTGGGGTAGTCCACCCTAGCGCAAGGCTCCATCCTGTGGGCCCATCAGATAGCCCAGCCTCTGAGGTCCCAGGAAGGCCTTGAATTTGGGGGTGCATAAGTCATTGCAGGCACTGGGCACAGCACCATATATGCCCTTTCCAGCTGACCCCTGTCTCTCCCTGACAGATCTGGGTGGGCGGCAGGGGGCTGTCACAGGGAAGACTCAAAGGGAAGATCTATGTCATTGACGTGGAGAAGAAGACGGTGGAAAAGGAGTTGCTGGCACATGCAGATACCGTGAGGACCCTGTGCTCTGCCGAGGACCGATATGTGCTGAGTGGGTCGGGCAGGGAAGAGGGCAAGATTGCCATCTGGAAAGTGGAGTGACCGTGGGCACATATACTGGCAGCAGCCTGCCCTGCCAGCTGTGCAGGCCTCCCTGGAGCTGTCCCCAAAGTGGCAGCCCCAAAGGCTGTGCAGGGGTTGAGCCACCCAGTCAGTGGGGAGCTGTCTGGGCCTGTGTGGAATGTAGGACAAGACCTTCCATCCCGAAGGCAGCTCAAACCAGGTGCTCCTCAGGCTGGTGGCTAAGCCTCAGTTGGATAACAGCTACCTCTGCTGGGCAGCTACCACATGTGCTGTCTGGAAAGTTCCAAAGTCTACAGCCAAGATCAGTGCTGGGCGCACCAGTTTAGCTGAATCGCATGTGCCCTGGAGCCCCTGGCGTCTGGTTTTGCGTTTCTTATGCTTCATGCATTCATACTTCGGTGTCACCAGGGTGACAATGGCTGGGCATCATGTTGAGCCAAGTCACTACCGTCTTCTAGTGACTTCTAATTTCCAGCCAGTCTTCCGGGCATTTTACAGTAACCACTTTGTGGTTGAGTGGGTTTGCACTGCCCAGGTTGCCCCGTCAGAACAGGTGGCCTGCCTGAGTGGGCAATAACACTGTGATCAAATCTGTGCAGTCGGGTGTGGGCTCACTCTATCTGTCCTCTCCTCCCCTCCCCTCCTCTCCCCTGTTGCTCTTCCTCCCTTCTCTTTTCTCCTTCCTGCCTGCTCCCTTTGGGCATCACTAGGATTCAAGCTCAGGGCTTTAAAATGAGCTCTGTCCCAGTCCCTCTTTCTATTTTGAGATAGGATCTCACCAACTCACTAAATTACTCAGGCTGAGCTCAAACTCTCCTGCGTCAGCCTCCTAGAGTGCTGGGATTACAAGTGTGTTCCACCACACCTGGCTTCTCTTTCCTCGTGAATTCAAAGTTTGTATGTATAATGAAGAAACCTAGAGACTTTGTTGCTTCAAAAGTCATAGACAGGTCTGTCTGGAAGAGCAGGCACTATCTTGTCTCCAGAACAGCTGCCTCCCAGGGCACAGCCCACTGTCCTGAGTCTCTGTAAATGTGTGTATATGTAGGTGATGCTTTATTATGTAACTGGGGAAAAAAAACCTGTAACTAAATATTCGCAAAAAGGACCTTTGCCCATTATGATGCTGTGATTAAGAGCACATTCCTGAAGCATTATGTGAGGGTGCTGCTGTGTTGTCCCTGAGGCTGGAGGGAGCATTCATCTCTTTGAACATTACCAGGGCATCTGGCCTGTCCAGCTCAGCCACCAGCCCTCTGGAGCTTCTGCCTCGGTTTTGAAGACATAGCCAAGCACCAGGCCAGAGCCTGCCCACCAACAGGCTGCTGAGGGAGTTAGCAGGGCCACACTTGGACCCACAGATGTCTTCTGGTAGACACCATGCTTTAGAAGAACCATATCGCTGACTGATATTTCCCCCATGGTGTGGGCTCTTTGGGGTATCCTGGAACATGGTGCAGCAAGAGTTTGATGCTTGTGGAGAGGTCCCCAGATTCCAGAAGGGGGGTCCTGGCCATCAGTGAAGGGCACAGGTTGAATTTTGCTTTTGTAAACACATGGGACCTTACAAGGGAAGTCTGTGGAAAAGATGTATATAAATTATTTAATGCTGGCCCAGATGTAACCAGGTATTTACAGCTTATGAATAATAAATTCATTTATTTATAAATGCTGACAGCTACTTCATTTCCTCATTGGTTGGTAGAATAGGTCTTGAAAAATAACCCAGGACCTTCGTTTGAGCTTGCTCTTGATTCATTGCCAGCACCAATTGAGTTATGTCAATGTAGACTTTTTATTTCTTATAGTGATAATGTCTAGGATCTATGTGACAGTGAGTATATTTGAAACAACCAGTGCAGTAAACCCCGGAGGCTTTTAGGAGTGGTCATTTATATAAAAGGAAAAAGCAGTGAAATGGGATGAACGGGTGGAGTGAGTGCGTAGTTCTGTACTGATGTCAACAGCGTCCTGCTGGCAGGCCTCACATAGCAGAAGGGGATAAGTGATTGCTGAATGATTTGTCATGGGAAGGGCCAGAACAAGCGAGCTTCATTAAATAGACTGTGCTGCCTCCTCTGCCTTGGCTTTATCAACTTAAATTGGCACAAAAGTATTGTCCTTGAACTAGAAGCCATTATATTTTAGGGGAATTTCAGTTGATACAGGGGAGGAAAACCTTGGTGGGGGGCTGGATGGGGCTAGAAGCATCCTCCCTTCACTGAGTTAGAGGTGGTGACAGTTCTATAACTGGTTCTCAGGAAGTGTTTGTTGTCCCTTGGTGCTGCCCAGTAATGGCCTCTGGAATGTGACTGTAAGGTCTGAATTGAATGCGCATGACTTGTCTACCTCTGCAGAACTCCTTAGGGAAAGTCCAAGTGACTATGGAGTGGGAGTAGCCTCTATTTGCATTTCTTGCAGGAATTCCACAATATCACGGAGTGGAGTGTGAGACAGAGGGGCAGGGACAGCACTGCCCTAAGTATAAGGTAACTGGGGCATACACAAGGCAAGGGACCCAGTTTTGGTTTCGCAGAACAGGCTTCCTGGTGGGCTGCACAGGGCAGGTGGCTTGTTCTGAGCCTGGCCAGGTACCCAGCCCTATGACCTGTGTTCCCTGTGAAACACAGGTGGTTCCTTTGTACAGGGCTGGCTGGAAGCCTGACATGGGGCAAGCTGAACTGTTGGGTACCCAGGAAATGCTCAAAGAATATTCCATCCTTGGCTGCTCCTGGGCCTATGGGAAAATATTAAGGAAGAGCAAATGTGGAAGCTACAATAGAAGCCTTCTGGAGATACTCCATGTCCTGACCCCCAGAACCTGTGATGGTGACCTTATTTGTAAAAAGCATACAATTCATCTCAAGATACAATTAAGGATCTTGAGATGAAATCAATGGCAAATATCCCGAGGAGGAGAGGAGAAATACTGAGATGGGCACCCAAGGAATAGGCCACCTGAAGATGGAGCAGGGACAGGAGGGCCACAGCACAGCCAGGGGACAACCTAGAGCCACCCAAAGCTGGAAGAGGGAGAAAGCCTTCTCTAGCACCTCCAGAGGGAGCCCAGCCCTGCCCCCACCTTGATTTCAGACTACTGGCCTTCAGAACTGTGAGGAAACCAAGTTTGCTTGTCTTAAAACCCCGGTCTGTTGCTTGCTGAGCAGCCACAGGACATTCACATGACCCCCAGCTACTATGGGCTTGCTCTGGGCAGTGTCCTCCAGGCTCTTAGTTGTGCGTGATAGCAAGAAGACCTGTGATACTGGGATTATTGTTCCCCTGCCACACAGCAGGGTACCCTGGCTCTAGTCCTGAGAGTAAAGTAGAAGGCAATAGGTTATAAAGAAATGCTCCTCCTCTCCAAAAAATCAGAGGCAGTTTTTCCTATGGAGCCTGCGGTGCTGGCCTTGCTCTGACAGGAGGCTTTGTTGGCAAGGGGAAGCTGAGAAAGGCTCACCGTGGAGGTCAGCAGCCCC
>PVKA01004929.1:0-71144 GCA_004027165.1 Ctenomys sociabilis | reverse complement strand
GCTCACTAACATTTCAATATAATGGCCACCAGATTAAATACTTAAAAAAAATGACTTACCAAAAATAAAGTAGGAAAGCAATGACACATGAGCAATAAAATAAAAAGAGAAAAAACCCAGATGTGACAAACAAAATAATAACAAGATGGCAGACTTAATGCTAAGTACACTGGTCATTATATTAAGTATGAATGACTAAGCACTCCAGTGAAAAGGCAGGGGTTGTCAAACTTGATAAAATGATACCTACTTGTTATACTTTAATTACAAAAAACACAAGAGTTATACTTTACTTACAAAAAAACACAAGAGTAAAAAAATGTAAAAAGGTATACCATGAAAATATTAAGCAAAAAAGCTTATGGCTGTCTTATTAGCAGATAAAACATGCTTGAGTGAGCAAATAGGACATGTATAATGATAAACTGAATTGATCAAGAGGACATGACAGGGGCCAGGGAGATGGCTCAGTGGAATAAGCGCTTCCCTGGCAAGCGCAAGGGTCTGAGTTCAATCTCCAGTTCCACAAAAAAAAAAAAAAAAAAGGGAGGACATGACAATCTCATATAAGATATCATAACAAACTTAAGATACATGAAGCAAATACAGTAGAACTGTATGAGAAAATAGGCAAATTCAAAACCTACCTGGGCATGTTGATCCGTGCTTGCAATCCCAGAACCTGGGAGGGCAAGGCAGGGAGATTTGAAATTAGGCTGGGGTACCTAGATCTGAGACCACTGGGGATTATATAACAAGACCTTCAGTAAAACAAACCACCCAAAACCACTAGTGGAGACGTAACATCCTTCTCTCAGTGACTGACAGAATGAGTAAACAACCAGGACAGATACAGAAAAATTCAATAACTCTGTCAGCAACAAACTTGAGCTGGCTCAGAATACTTCACCTGACAATAGGTGAACTCCTGTTTTTTCTTTTTTTGTGGTACCAAGGATCAAACTTGTGCTTGCTGGGCAGGCGGTTATGCCACTGAGTTATCTCCCTGGCCTAACCCCTGTCTTTTCAAGAGCACAAGGATTGCTCATTCAGTTAAACATGTTGGACAATAAAATAAATTTGAAAAGATTAAAAACTTGTAGAATATGTTCTCTGACTCCACAGAAAATGAATTAGATGTCAACAGTAACAGTGTATCTAAAAACTCAACAAATTAAAATTATGTTGGAAATAAAACAACATATTTCCAAACAATTCATGGATCAATAATAAAGGAAATCAGAAAATGCTGTGAACTGAATGACAGTGAAAACACAGTATTTCAGAATTTGGCAGATGCAGCTGAAGAAATATTAAAGAAAAATTATAGATTTAAATACTGTTAGATTTTAAATTGACAATTTACTCATAAATCATAAGGCTATAAAAAGAAATGCAAATTTAAAATGAGAAAAATAAGACAAAAAAAATCAATAAAAGGGGAAACAGAATGGACAAAACCGAATGTTCATTCTGTAAAGTAATTGACAGACCTAGCAAGACTGCCTAAGAAAAAAAAAAGGAAACAATTTTCAATACCAGGAATGAAGGACAGAATTAAAATCTTGTAGACAGGAAAAACGGAGATGAGGCAAGCAGCCTATGCATGATAACCAAAGACAAAACACAAATATCTTAGACATAAAAAAGATGTCATGAACAGCTAACTTGGATGAAATGTACAAACAGCAGGCTGGGGAAATAGCTAAGCCTAAGCGCCTGCCTGGCAAATGCGAGGACCCAGATTTGATCCTGGCATCATAGGCTGTGCTGGCCTGGGAACCTCTGGCGTGCATGTGGTCACTGAAACCGGATGTGGTGATGCACACCTGTACTCCCAGCACTGGGGAGGATCACTAGGAGTATGAACTACATTGTGAGACCCTGTATCCAATACAAGTTTTTTAAAAAGGAAATGTACAAATATTGTGAAAAATAACTTCAAGAAATATAAGTAGAAAATCTGAATACTTCCATAGCTAGAAATGAAATTGATTTTGTAGTCAGAAACCTCATAAAGAAAAACTAGGTTCAGTTCATTATTAGGGAATTCTGACTCTTAAATGTAGAATAATTAAATCCTCTAGAAACTTAAGAACAGGGGAAGGAACACTTGTCAGGTCATTTTAGGGTACCAGCATGACCTTATGATAAAATTGATAATAACTGGAAAATTACAGATCAACCCCCCCTCAGGAATATGGATGTAATATTTTGAAAAAAAAAAATCAGAAAACTGAATCCAGCAATATTTCAAAAGGTTAATAATTACCATGAGCAAGTGAGATTGTGAAATACAAGATTTTAATCAATATAGCAAAGTCTTAATGATCAATAGATGCATAAAACATAAAATATTCATAATAAAAAACCATGTTGCATGAAAAGATGGGAACTTGCTCAGACAGCACCTACTAGAGGCCCAGTGCAAACAGCGCCTCCTCGGCTAAGATGGGAAAAGCAGGTGTTCACTTGGGCTTCTGTCAACACTGGTACTACAGCGCTGGCTAGGGCCACAGGCAAGAAAAGAGGCATAAAGATGGAACTGCAAAAGGCAAAGCTGTCCTTATTCTCAAAGACAGGCTTACATAAATCCTAAAGAATCTATTTCTAAAGCTAAAGTAAGAAAATTCAGTAAGGTAATTGAATACAAGGTCAATATACAATAATTATAGCAGACAACAGGAGAAATTAGGAGTATTAAAATGTATCAAATGGAAATAAGATTAATGATGTAAAAGACCTGTACACTGAAAACTCATGGCTATGAGAAATTTTAAATTTCTAAGGAAAAGCTATACCATGTTTATGAATTGGAAGATTAAATATTGTGTTTTCTCAAAATTGACTTGCTAGTTAATCCAAATAAAAATTAATACAATGCTTATAAATAAATTTAGAATTTGATAATACACATATGGAAATGCTAATAGTTAAGACAGTCTTTAGAAGGTAGATCAAATGCCTCCTAAGGCAGGAGGATTGCAAGTTTGAACATAACGTGGGCAGCTTAGCAAGACTTTATCTCAAAGATGAAAAATAAAGCAAGTTGGGGCTGTAGGTCACTGGAAAAGCACTTGACTCATTGGCTCAAAACTCTGGGCTCAAGCTAAGATAACTGTACTATTAATTTCTATTGGGTTATTAAAAGGAACAGCTAATATTCATTTGATCAGTCTTGCATGCCTATATCTGGTAATCTGAGCAACTACTTTGAAGATAACAATATATATAAGAACCACTGTTAATTTCCTATCATATTGTTTTGAAATTCTGTATCATTTTTATTGTATTTGTCTTCATTTTTATTTTTTCTCTTAAAAGAACAAAAACAAACAAAACCCTTGGTTCAATCCATACTACCCACTTCCAAAACATGTCGGATAACTCACATAACAAGATTTTAAACTTTATTAAAATTAAGGCTGTAGGATTTGATATTGTGATAGGTAAGTACATCAACAGATTAAATATAGAATCTATAGTTATAACAGTCAACCGACTGTACAAATACAAAATTTCAAGACAGTATTTACAAAGTCAGTTCAGTAAATGGTACAAGTAGATACTTACAGAAAGGGAGGGTGTGGAAAAAGGAAGCTCACCCCTCACTATACAAAATTTAAAGTGGTTCTAAATGCAAAGATAGAAGTTCTAGAAATGAACACAGGGGCAACATCTTTGCAAACTTAGTGCAAAGAGTTTTTTTAAGACAATAAATGGTAAAAGACAAAAGAAAAATTGGTAAATTGGACTTAATGAAAATACATAATTTAGAAAATAGAAAAAGAAACCATGGACTGGGAGGAATACTGTATCTGAAGAGGATTTTTATCCAAAAAATATAAAAAGTGTCTACAAATCAATGACAATATGATTTGTTTGGTCAATTAGTAAACATATTTTTCTAGATAGAATGGTTCAGGATAGTCTATGTAGCCCAGACTGGCCTCAAACTTGAGGTGACCCTCCTGTCTCAGCCTCCTGAGTTCTGGGATTACAGGTGTGTGCCATCATGCTCAGCTCATAAATGTGGAAAGGATATCAATGAAGCTATGTGGTAGCCAGCTTGAACAAAAATGCTTGCTCTCAGTAGTCATCTGGAGAAGACTAATTAAATATCTCTTGATGTTCACCAGAATGGCTAATGTTAAAATGCCTCAAGGTAGCTAAGGACAGGGAGCAAAGAAAAGTTTCATCTACTGCTAGGTGAAAATGGTGTAACCACTCAGGAGAATTATTTGGTAGTTTCTCATAGACACACATCTACCTGACAACTCAGTCTGCACTTACTCAGAGAAAGGAAACCAGATCTACAAAAATGTCCAAAGCATCTTCTTATCCGTGCAATAGCTCTAAATTAGAAATACTCAGTGTGCATCACCCGGGACATGGATATGGCATGTCCTCTCAGCCTAGATTGGTGTGCGCAGGGACAGGAACGGAAGTGCTCATGTAACTCGCAAAAGCATTATGCTGAGCAAATAGCCAGACACAAAAGCCAGAAGCTGTACATTTTCATTTGTAACAAGCTCCAAGCAGACAAAACTACCCTGCTGTGGTTTGAACCCTCACTATGGCTATGTGCATGGGAATGAACTGGAGAGTCCAGACAGGACTTTCTGAAGAAGGAAATAGCCTCTGTGGACAGGCATCTGTTCCACAGGTGTGTGCACTCTCAAAACTCATGGCCTAGCACGTGTCACATCTGCTTCATTGTGTGTAAACTTGCCTCAATTAAAAAAAAATAAATGGGTGGGGATTGGCAGTGCTCACCTGTAGTCTCAGCTATGTTGGAAGTAGAATTAGGAGGATTAGAAGTTTGAGCCCAGATTGGGCAACTTTGCAAGATGCTGTCTTAAAAGTGGAAAAGGCTGTATTCTCAAACAGAGAACTAATATCAAGAGTATACAATTAATCAGTTTTGAAACTGTCTCATTGCTATTTGTTTTTCAATAAAATAAAAACAAACAAGGGTATACAAATAAAGGACCATTTTGTATCTGTATATACAAAATAGGATAGATTTACAGCTATTTTCTTTTAATTCAATAAGAAAGAATAATTGTACTAATAGTGTTTGGACAGGATACCATGTCTGCATCTTGTACTATGAATGACCACTACCAAGACAACAATATGCAACATATTGATTATTGAAACTGTCTTATGAATCGGTTTTGAAACTCTGTCATTTCTATTTGTTTCTCAATAAAATTAATAAAAAAGAAAAGAGCATATATAGAGCAGGTTCGCAGACCCGGCATGTGATGGGACTGAGTGGGGCCTGTGGGCCTGCTGGAAACTCGCTGCAGCCAGCTCCCAGGCCATGCATGTGGGTGGGACTTCCTCCATCAGAAAGTCCTGGGGGCCGGGCGTGGTGGCGCATGCCTGTAATCCCAGCACTCGGGAGGCTGAGGCAGGAGGATTGTTGTGAGTTCGAGACCAGCCTGAGCTACAAAGTGAGCTTAAGGCCAGCCTGAACTACATAGTGAGACCCTGTCTCAAAAAGACAAAAAAAAAAAAAAAAAGAAAGTCCTGGGGGAGCGCTGCAGCAGAACTCTGCACAGAGGCTAGAGGCAAGACTCACTCAGCTAATCCAGGAGTAGAACATCTGGCCAGAGTGTCACAGCAGCTTCACCTCCAAGGACTGCAGCAGGAAGAAGTGGAGCACAGCAGCCAGACCCAAGCTATATCCCCTTGAATAAGTTTGAACTTGGTACATCTGGACCTGGTGCTAAGGTAATAACTCTACCGAAGCTCTACACCAAAGGTCAGAAGACAGTGCTATACAAAATGACAAAGAGAAGGAGCAGAATGCATTCTCAGGCTCTGAGCCCACCCAGAACAAATGCAGAAGACACTAGCATAGAAGAAACTGGAAATCACAGACTAAAATCTCTGAAATAATAGCGTCTGAAGTAAAGAAACAAGTGCAGAAAGGTATAGAGGGGATCAGATCAGAAATAATTTCTGAAGTAAAAGAAATGATAACTATAATGAAAGAAGTACTAAGTGCTTCTAAAGAAGACACTGATAAGAAAAAATAGAAGAAAAAAGAAAAATGATGGGATCTTTGAATGAGCAATATAGAAAAGAAATAGAATGCATGAAGCAGATTCAAAGAGATATACAGGAATTAAAATCTCAATCACTGGCAAAACCATTTGAATGAAAGTAAAAACAGACTTTCAGACCTTGAAGACATCATTGCAGCTATTGAAAAGGTAAGAAAAGATCTCTTAAAAACAATTAGGATGCAGGAAAAAATAATTCAACATCTGTTAGACGATACAAAGATGAACGTGAGACTAACAGGCATCAATGAGATAGCAGCCAATACTAATGTTATAAAAAGAATATGGGCAAAAGTAATAGCAGAAAACTTCCCAAACATTGGGAAACAATCTGACATTCAGTAACCAAAGCATATAGAGCTCCAAATAACATCAATCCAATTTTAACCACACCCAGACATATGATAAGCAAGATTCCAGAAATTCAGCACAAGAACAGTATACTAAAAGCCACTAGAGAAAAGAAACAGATCACATTTAAAGGAAAACCCATCAGGATAACGGCAGATTTCACAAATCATCAAATCAAGAAGAGCATGGAGCAAAGTACTTCAAGCCTTACAAGAAAACAAATTCAAACCTAGATTGATATCCTGCAAAACTCTCTTTCAAGTTTAATGGAGATGTGAAATATTTCCGTGACAAAGAACAACTAAAGAGTATCATAATGACAAAGCCAAGCCTACACAGACTTCTAAAAGATATTCTAGAGAGGGATCAAAATGACCACAACTCTGTGGATGAGAATGAAAAGAACCAAATAGGGTAAACAATTAAACACAGGAGAAAAAGAGGTACACAATAGTAGCCTTTCAATTATTCATTTGTGTACAGGAGCAAAATATTTCTATCAGCACACTCTACAAATGCACTTCTCCTGCACCCTGTGCGTCATGATTCCGTCTGGGTCTTCAAGGAAATAACAATAGCTCAGTCCCACAAGTGACACCTGGCCACCAGTAAGTATCATGGTCACTGTCCACATCTACCACATGCTAGAACTTCGTATGATATCCTATCCCCAAACTGTTAGAAGTGCTGTGCATATATTTGCCATTCCAGTATTTTGTTATGTTTTGTTCTTAGTAATTCTTTACTATCATGAAATCTTTAGATGATATTTTTGTATATATTAGCCTAATCAAGTACTATGTGAGTACTCTGAATTGGTCAGATTTGTGCCCATGAAACACTACATTCTGGCCTCTTAGTTGGACTCACAATGTAACTTTAATTTTTGAATATTATTTTGAAATATTTAATTTTGAATATTTAATTTTCTGAATATTAATTTTATTATTTATACTGTTTCTTTGACTTACAATCTACTTAGAAGAAATGGTATATTTTCTCCTAGTACTAGAAACTTTAGGGGTCAGGGAGACAGCTAAATGGAATCAGAGCTTCCCTGGCAAGCTCAAGGGCCTGAGTTCAATCCCTGGCTCCACCAAAAAAAAAAAAAAAAACTTTAAAAAGTTTTCATTTTCCATGGACTTTTAGTTTTTGTCTTTCACACACACACACACACACACACACACACACACACACACACACACACACACGTATATAACCTAAGATTGATACTGTTTTGTGGAAATCTTCAATGACCTTTTATATGGGTTCATCTAATATAATTATATTTTACATAGTCCTGCATAACTACCATTTTGAGAGCTCTTTATTCTTTATCCAGGACCATACAGCAACTTCTCTTGCCTTCTGGACTATGGTCTTTGTTTTTTTCTATATGCTATGTCTGGAGGTATTAGAATTTCTGAGTTTGTATAACTTGAAAAGTTTGTTTGCAAAGGTATGTTTACTAAGTATAAAATTTAATGAGGACAGATTTTTATTTTCAGTCCTTTGAATAAATAAACCTAGTTTCTTACCCACTTTTTTCTAATGTAGAATAAGATGGTATTGAATTTTTTTCTTCCAAGTTAATTTTTTTGCTATGTATATGCTTTAGTGATTTTTTCTTTACAATTAGTTTTGAACAATTTCATTTTTGTGTATCGTAATATTTTATTCATATTTCTTATGCAAAAGGTTCATTTTTCTTGGAAATATGGTGCTATAACTTTAAATTCAGAAACTTTAAATCTTTATATGTTGCCTATGCCATTCTACTTTGAGAATTCTAGTAATAAGTTTCTTGACTTTGGCACAGAGTGACCACATGACTGACCTGTAAACTCTTCATGTTCAGACAATTTTTGCTATATTCATTTGTTTGTAAATAATTTTTTACAATGTGCAATCTATTATTAATCTCATGTTATGTACTTTCATTTCAGAAATATTTTTGTAAAATTTACTCTACATCTTAGATCTTTCACATTTCAATGTTTGTGTACAATTTTTAATTTGCCATATATATTGATTTTCAATAAAGTTAATAATGAGTTAAAAAAAAAGTGGAAAATATGTGTGGAAAAAAAGTGTGTGTATGTGTGTGTGTGTGTGTGTGTGTGTGTGTGTGTGTGTGTGAAAGACAAAAACTAAAAGTCCATGGAAAATGAAAACTTTTTAAAGTTTTTTTTTTTTTTTTGGTGGAGCCAGGGATTGAACTCAGGCCCTTGAGCTTGCCAGGGAAGCTCTGATTCCATTTAGTTGTCTCCCTGACAGCTGGGGATATACTTCGGTGTTAAAGTGCTCCTAGATTTGATCGCCAGAACTGAAATGGAATTTTTAAAAAATATAGCACATCCATCTAAAGGCACCAATAATGAAAATAAATTTTTGCAAAATCAGAGATCATACATTGTAAAACTCAACACAGTGGTCCACTTTTTGTTTTAGATATTAGTATAACACTAGCCCAGGAGGGGACCAAGTTGTGAAGGCTATGCCAGCTGGGAGACTTTGGGGAGGTGATTTCATGGCACTGTTGGCTGCTCCTTCCATCCTAGGTGAAGGGAGGCCACGAAAGGACACAGCTGGGGTCTGTCACCTACCTGGCTGGATTGGCGGCTGTAGGTAACATCTCTGTGTAGCCATGCAATGAGGTGTGATGAACACGCCACCCTTCCACAAAAGGCCCCTCCCAATCGCCATCCCTCCACCTGGGAGTTCCTAGTACGTCTGGCTCTCTGGCAGGTGGGACTTCTGCATCACACCCACCAGGTGCAGCAAGTGACACAGCACCTCCTCTCCTGTCCCCAAGCAGGGGTCTCAGGTTCACTGCGGAGCCCTCACTTTCCATCCTGTTCTGCCCAGAGTGCTGTTTTCTATGCCACTGTCGATGCTCAAGGTATGAATCCTTTCACTCCCTAGGACTGGGAACCTATGCCAGGGAACAGGTCCACCATGATGCTGTCTTTGTCCCCAGCCCCCAACCCTGCCCAATTTGGTACCCTCACCCCGATTTGCCTGTATACTTGGCGTTCTAGGCCATGGGAATCATTAAAGAAACCCACTGAATCCCACTAGCCCTGTGACCTGTCCCCTTTGATTCCTGTTATCAAATAACAGCGAGAACCTCCACAGCAGGTTCTCTGGCAGAAGATCCAGATGTGTTCCACCCAAGGAAGACCTAGGGAACCCACTTCCAGTCCCACAGAACCCTGTATGCACAAGGGGCCACCAAGGTCATCTCCTGTCCTCATGGCTTGGCCAGCCAAGCACATGCTAATCGGCCTCAACTAGTCCTTCTAACCACAGAGGTTTTCGCTAGGGGTATTTGGTATTCCTCCTACAGGCTGAAGGCCAAGAACCCAGCACTAGACCTGAGCAAGGAGAGGCCACAAGCCTCAGTCTTGCCAAGCCAGGCCAGCAGAACTGGGCCCCCACTGTGGGCCCAGGTTTGCAACCTGACAGCCGTGGGGAACCAGCAAGCCTGGCCATATGCCCACCCACCTGTAGGTCTGATCATACTCTGCCTAGGGCACTCAATCTATCAGGCTCCACGAGGATGGAAAGCAGCCCTGGCAAAGTGACAGTGACAGACACCCACAGGGTCACCTTAGAAGGAAAGGTTTATTATGATTCAATCACAGTAACAGAAACAGAAGCATGGAGGCTCTGACCTTAGCACTAGCTCTGTGCAGGAGGAGGCAGTCAGTCCGACACACACTGTGTGCAAGACAGGGTGATACAAGGTACAGCGTGCACCAGATGTTCATGTGGTAAAGGATGGAGGAAACGCAAAACTCAGGAAGAAAACAAGACTCAAAGCTGGGCAGAAACAGACACAGACAAGAGGCTGCTATTGCTCATCTAATAAAAAACTAAGTCAGGTGCAATATTACTCTTTATAATCCCTTTTCCTCATAAAATGTAACATCGTGTGTTTAACACACACTTGAATCATTGCTAAAATCAGCAAGAGCTATCATTATAATGCTCCAACTTAATAAGTTGATAAAGGTTGGTCTTGTGGCCAGTTCGCAATGGAACTAAATCGTTTTGTTCCGAGGTGCCTGGAGTGTTTCTCTGGCGTCCATGCATTTCTAACAAAGGGGATATCCTACTATCCAGAGGCAGTTTCAGTCCACAGCACACAGCACAGTGTCCCAATCACCTCTCCGCAAGGTCCAAGGATGGTCTGCTCAAGCAGCCTCTCTAAGGCTGGGGTTCCAGCCCACGAGGTGATGCTGACTTCATATGAGGAGACAATGCAAGATATGCAGGCTGGTCCCAATATAGCATAGGTGCAAAGGCCAGTTCAATCTCAGCTGAGCTGATATCATGCCCAGATGGTGCTGGGCAGAGTCCCCAGGTACTCAGAGCCTAGACTGGCCTGACTGGCAGCAGAGTAGCAGCAGACCTCAGAAGCACTGCATGTTGACTGATAGGTGAAAACACATGATCCTGTTTCCAGCAGCAGCTGTCAGAGGAGCCCTGGGCAGCTAGTCCTCTTGTTTATAGTTCTGGTAGCTGAAGATGGAGGTTTAGATAGAAGCAGAGTGGCCTGGTGAATCCTTCTCAAGGTCAGTCAGTGTCGATGGTACACACTTGCAGGTCTCGATACTGTGCCTATGTTGGGCAGCTCCAGCGCTGGTGCTGCTACTCAGACCACACCAAGTGTTTCAAACACACTATTAAACACCGCAAGCTGCAGAGGCCGGCACCATCCCAAGGGAGTCAAGTGGCTACCCCTGGTTGCCATGTTCACGAAGGTCAGATCTGGGCTTCTGACCTATCAAGACCTATGTGTCCCATAGAATGCTATCCAGAAGCACCCTGAGCACTGCTGGAAGCCACTGGTCATTTGAAGGCAGCAGTCCTACCTCCTCCAGGAGATGTAATTAGACACACTGTGGCCCCCAGGCCCAGCCCTTGCAGGGACAGAGGCTTTTGAGATTGGGGTCTGAAGCAGGAGACCTGTCAGCTCACTTCAGATGCTTGTGCTGAGGACCTGCTTTACACCAAGAAAAAAACACAATGGCCACGGCCAGCTCTCCAGCCAAAGGGAAGCGGCACAGTGCCACTCTACCAAACAACCAAGGGGAACTAGTTGAAGACTGGCCAGGGTAGCCCTCAACCCCTCTGCCCCTTACCTAAGCTCACACGCCTTAGGTGACACTTCCGCCACATGTGTGAAGATTCATCTTGTTAAAACAATCTTTACTTAGTTGACTTTCATAGGGCACAAAAATGCCAATCAGACCAGCATTAACCTACCCTGGTAGTAAGTTTATGTGCACTATACAGCATCCAATCAGTTGAGACCCTGCAGATACATCACTAAATACTCAAAGTCCCCACCACCACCCTGAACCCTGCGGCCCAGCCACAAGGTCAATTCCAGGATGAGTCCTCAGTGATGGCTGTGAGTAGGCACTTGCTCAGGTCTGCAGCTGCCAGTCCAAAGGTGCAGATCACTCATCAATGCTTTTCAAGGAACAGCTACAGATGAGCTGCTTGGGAGCTCTCAGCAAATCCACCAAGCCCTGGGGCTGCATCTCAGGCACAGTGACAAAAACACCAACATCTAAGCCAGTCTAAGGCAAGCTTCAGGCATGATCCATGCTTCTTGGCTTAAGACACAAGGTGATGACACTGTTTCAAGTAATCTCACTGCAAGGGAAGTACTGAGACAAAAGCTTTGGTTACTTGGTCCTGCCATGCCCAGGCGTGAGTCACACCCAGACCTCCAGGTCACCTGTGTCTGCCTCCCAGAACTTGACAGCGTCAATCCTAGGACCTCAATCCAAAGTCTTACACACTATAGTTAGACCCCACAGCCAGGCAGACTTCAATTACAAGCATCTGGAAGACTTACAGCTTTACAACTCAAGCAGGTATACAGCCACTCCTGTCACCGAGGAGCAAACAGCAGCCATGCCCTTTGCTGGCTTGTTTTCCAGCAAGTTAATAGTCCGACAGTGGCTTCTGCCCAGGCTTGTGGTGTGTACACAAGGTTGCGGTCAAATCAAGGCTGGGATCCCAAAGGCTAATGCAATGCAGGCAGAGGTCTCAAGCCCCTTCTTCCTAAAAAGTATCCTGCCCATGTCTGAGCCTCCTGCACATGCGACTATGAGGGAACCAGTATCACTTTGTCCACAGGGTCACAGAGTAAGACACAAGGCAGCGCTTGGCCCTCCCTGTGCTTGGTTTGCTTGTTTCAGATCTTGATTGGTTGGGGCCATCCTGTATTCTTCATGGTGCTCCACCTGCTCCCTAGTTACCAGGTAAAAAAGCAGAATCCTCAGCTCCAGCAGTGATTCCAGTTCTAACAACCCAGGCCAAAGTGCTATGGAGGGGCTACAATCTCAAGCTACTAAGAATCAAGTTGCATAGAATGACTTGTCAAGAATATCCTGCAGAAGGGAATAAGCTAGATGTGCCCGTCACCCTGAAGAAAGGTCAGAGCATCTGGCCAATGGCGGGACCCTGCTGGTGGGAAGGCTCCTATCATGCCAGCTATGTGGTCAGACTTGCCCTGTGCAAGCATAATACTCTCTGGGCCATCCCAAGGTTAGCACATAGAGAAAGCCACAGGGTCCTGAAGCTAGTTCTCCAAAAGATTGAGCTTCTGAGGGAGGCCCAGATTGTGGGAACCCTCCTTGTGACAGGCACTGACTGCTCCTCTGACACAAAACACAAATCTCTAAAGCACCGTCAGCAGCAGGAGACAAGCAAACCAGGAGTCTGCTGGGGATGCTCAACAACCATTATTTTAAATATACAGAAAATTCAAGTAATTTATTTAAAAACTAAGCAAGTTTCACATATATTTGCTTTAGAATGATCATATTGCAGCATGACTCTCATGCATTTTGAAGTACTTTATTTAAAAAACATAGACTTGAGGCAGCAATTATGACAAGATTTGACTCCAACTGTGTGATGTGCAGGGTTACTTCCTCCTGATCTCAGAAAGCTTAGACTGACCGTTTCACATACAAAGAACAGAAAACTGCTTAGTTCTGAATAAAGACTGTGGCTTGAAAAACATTTCCAAACAGCTGCAGCATTTGAAGAGTTTTGCTGGCGTGCAGAACCAGAACAACATGCTGAGTCCTCCATCAGGGCCTCCCTGATACTTGGCCTTTGTGTTGCTGCTCATCCCTGTGACAACTGGGTCAACAGGTGAGAAAGTCACAGGTTCCACCAAGCACGTCCTGCCATGGCAGCACGGGAGGCCCAGCCTCCTGCTCCCTGCTTGGAGGCTGCTATCTCCCACACTCTAGATCAAGGTAGCCTCACAGTAGCGCTGGAAGCCTGAGCCACCTGGAACTCTGTGCAGATCCCCAGCAAAGGTGTAGATAAGTCAAAGTGCAGTGAGGAGCCTGGGGCTGGGCTGAGGAGCTCCAGGCATGGACAATTGGTCAGGGTCTGGACACAGACACATTTGCACAGGTGACACAGCAGCACTGGATGTGAGAGCTCCAACTGTGTCCAGGGATGGGTGTGCGCCTCGCCCTTAGCCTTCCTGCCCACGGCCACCTTGGGGCTCCTCGGCTTTGGTGTGTGGCTTGCCCAGAAACAGCAGTGCTGGGGACAGAGTATCAAACTCTGAGGGAAAGGAAATGCTGCTCTTCTAAGAAAAACATAGTGGTAAAAAAGAAGAAAAAAAACTTAGTCTAAAATAATTATAAAGAAAAGTACTCTCTAGCAGCGGCAGCACCAATGGAACATGACAAGATCTGAGGGGCATCCACATACCTGTGGGTGCAAAGGGGGTACCTGGAAAGGATGTTCTAGTCACTGACTACACTGCTCTCGTCTGAAGTGCCCAGGCCACATATACCCAGGACAGCAAAGGGGTTGTATTTTCATTACAATTTCAGAAATGCAAAAAATCCCATTTTTTTCTAAATCACCTAACTATATCGTAAATGTTTACAATGTAAAAACGTGCAGAATAATATACCTGCAGAGTAAAAGACAGTTGAAATTAAAAGGTCTTCAATTAAAAAAGATTTCAAATGATTTTTTTAATTGTGGAAAAAGTAATTAGTGTGATAATTTTGCCTAACAGCTCAAACCTACCCTACAACTAGTGAACTTCGATTATCCGGAGAAAGAGCACTGGCCAGTGCTGCCCTCCAAGGCCAGAAGGCCAGTGGCCAGCGGCCTCCTACCCGCCTCCCATGTGGAATGTGTCAGTTGGAGCTCAGACCATGGACTCCGTCTCCACTGGGCTCTGCAGGCCCTCCTTCCGAGAGAGCCTCAGGACCGTGGGCTTGTCACTGCCCGCACTGTCACCAGCGGGCTGCACAGATAGACCGTTCTGCTCTTCCTTGGCCTCCTCTGACACCTCAGGATAGATCACCAGGAATGTGGCTGTCAGGAAGCCCAAAAAGGAGCCCACAGAGGCTACCACGGGGATGACACGGACCGTCTTCACTTTAACCACGCTCCCAAGGGCAGATGCCACCAGGATCTGAGAGATGTAGACCTGGCAGGAGAGGATGGCACAGTCGATTCCAAACCCACGTTTCGAATTCCCAGGGCTGTGGTGGACATACTGCAAGGGAAGGGAACACAGTAAAGACAGGCTGCACAGTGGGAGTCTGCAGGCAGGAGGGGCAGAAAGCTCTTGGGAGAGGAGGAAAATGGAAGCAACTTTGCTGATGCCATCAGGACACAGCTCCCAGGGAGCCACCTCCAGCCCAAGGAAGGGTGGCAGGACAGGGCTTAAAGGAGGTGACTTCCCTTAGGCTGGGGGCTCTCCAGTGGGGGCCAGAGCAAGGGACTTAGGAGCCTGTGCCAGCCACTGCCAGCACTGCTGGCCACTCCCCACCACACAGAAGCCTGAGCACCTGGACCACTACACACAGAGAGGAAGCTTCACCTGTGCTTCTCAAAGAAGACAGGAAAGAACACTGGTATTCCTGTCCTGCTTGCCCCATACCAGTTCTCCACAGGAAGCTGACCTGGAGATAATGAAGGAAAGCCAGTCCACGAAGAATATAAGAAACAAGGCAATTCTAGATGCATGTGGATACACGTTTGTATGTACCACAACTACAGCAGAAAAAGATTTTAATAAACTTTTCATAAAATAAGCAGATACAAAAACCATAAAAGATCAGAAGGGTAAAATAATGAACAAATTTAATCTAACAGAAATAGGATCCAAGGCACAGAACATACTTTGTTTTTAAGTAAGTCCTGAACATGTATTAATACTTGAAAATACCCTGGGCCATAAAGGGAATCTCAACTAATTTTGAGGGCTGAGATCATTGAAGAGTATGTTTTCTGATTGCAAATAATTACAAATCACTGATAACACAACCACGGCAAATTCTCCCAAATGTCAAAAATTCATCAACATTTGTTTTTTTTAAATGTATTTGGTACAGGAACTCACTACGTAGCTCAGACTCATAGTGATCCTCCTGCTTTCAGCCTCCTAAAAGCTGGGATTACAGATATGTGCCACCATGCCTGGGCTCAGTGGCCAGCTCAGGGCATCTAGGGGCAGAGCTGGTGCGGCATGAGGAGCAGGAGATATCTCACTGACCCGGAAACTTCAACTGAAAGCATTGTAGTCATTCCTAGTGAGACAGTAAGGACCGCCCACTGTAGTTTTAAGGGCTAAAACTCAACACCACTTTATTCAACATTATGTCAGAGGTTACAGTCATTGCAAGACACAAGGTAAGGAAAGAAAATGCACCAGGGGTTAGGGAGGAAGAACTAGAACTATGCACAGGTGACGCAGTGCACACTTAAGCACAGAATAAAGAACCTAGAGGTGAGCTATGAAAAGTTATTAAAGTCTAGGTCATACTGGGGGATGGAAAGGCTTACAATGCAGTTATTAACTCTCCCCAAATTGATCTACAGATAAAGTGGATGTGTTTTCAGTGAAGGAAAGAAAACCCAGAAGGAAATCTAACATTTAGGTGAAAAACAACTAAGAGTAGCCAAGACATCTCACTCTCAGTTACTGAAGAACTTACACTACAGAGTCTGAGGACTTATTACAGAAGTACTTGAGTCAGCACAGCAGGGCATTTGTCCAAGACCAGAGGGCCAGAATCCCTTGTACAGAATTCACTTCAACATGCAGTTTGTGATAGAGATGGCCCTACAGGGACCATAAGAGAACCTTGATCTGCTACTGTAAGCCACACAAACTGCCTGTATAGGCAGAACTGGCAGAGCACAAAACACCAGGAAGACTAAAGAGGAATGCTTGGGCTGCAAGTCTGGAACAGCCCTGAACTGGAAGAACCAAGAGTGTCAAAGGAGGGGGATCAGGAACCCATAGGAACACGGGGTAATTGATCAGGACCCCAGGGACACACTGGGCATGCAGTCAGGAGCCCAACACACCAGGGATGTGAGAACCCAGAGCCCAGCCACACTAAGGATGCAGGCAGGAACCTGTAGGCACACTGAAAATGGGATCAGGAACCTGGCACAAGGGGGCTGTGGTCAGGACAGCATGGGCACACGGGTGTGAACAGGAACCCAGGCACACCAGGAAAGTGAAGATACACAAAGTGCTAGTGGCAATGAGTGAGTCACCCAGGATGAAGTGACACAAGATAATCCAGATTAGTCCCAGAAAGTTCAGAAAGAGGCACAAGGATTACATGGTATTAGAAGTTACACAATGGTCACCTTTAGGGTATCAGAAGGGGGATCAGGGGGCTTTAGCAATGGTCTTCCTGTCTTGATTGCTTATACAATGGTTTTCCTTTCCTCAAAGCCATAAAGCAGCCGGGCGTGGTGGTGCACGCCTGTAATCCCAGCACTTGGGAGGCTGAGGCAGGAGGATTGTTGTGAGTTCAAGACCAGCCTGAGCTACAAAGTGAGCTTAAGGCCAGCCTGAACTGCAGTGAGACCCTGTCTCAAAAAAAAAAGACAAAAAAAAAAAAACAAAGCCATAAAGCAGTTTACTCAACATTTAGTTAGTGGTCTTCTATGTTTTGATTTACAATTTTATTTAACCACTTAGTATTTTATCCTGAGCATCACTCAGGCAGTGGTCATGTACTGACTATTCTGACATCACTCTGGCAGGTATAATTTCAACCACCTTGCATTGAGTACATTTTTTAATATTTCCTGTTGTATTACTTACAAAAATTAACAAAATATGCAATTTTTGGTCATCCTTAATTGGACTGGTAAGTGGTTGAAAATAATGATATTAGAATGTCATCCCTACTGTTTGGTGTGCTTCTAATCAGTAATTGCATGAGAGATTAGGACAGGACAGAGTTTAGGATTAGGAATAAGACTCAGATTTTCCCCCTCTCCCTGAAGGCCTATAGGCTATGCTGGACATCTTTGGCCTATACTTGCACCTGGGCTACAGAGCATCAGAAATGTGCTTCCTGCCCTGCCTTGACCCAGTGACCACACCAGCCTCTCTTGACTGACCTGGTCAGCTGGAAGAGACTTGTGACCTGACCAGGGATTGAGTGGGGCATCTGGCAGTTTCTGGTTTCATCTGAATGGAAGACGAAGGGGACAACCTGTGTCTCAGACACTCCACAGGTGGGAGGTGCTCAGCTCATGTGGAGGGGAGAGTGGGATGCTGAGAGCCCAGGCTCTGGACCAGACAGGCTATAGACTCAGCCTGGGGCCACCTCACTGCCACCCTAGCCAGGCACCACTGGGCCAGACGTACCTCTTTGATCTCATGGTAGTGCCCTAGCAGGGCATAGGGGCAGTAGGAGATGCTCATAGATACGATGCCCATGGTGCTGATGGTGACCATGGCCACGTAGACATTGGGGAACATGGCCATCACGGCTGTGCCCACAGAGAAGCCCAGTGTCCCCAGCACGTAGATCACCCTGATGCTCAGGTCATAGTTGTCTAGGTACTTCTGTAGCAAGGCTGCGGAGAGAGGCCACAGGATCAGTGATCAAGCCATCCATTCAAAGGGGTTCCTTCCCCTTCCCCATCCCCCACCAGAAACACCTCCCTGAAACCAAATCTGGGCCAGCAGGTACAAGCAACATCTCTCACCTAACCTGTCCCCATGCACTCTCCAAGAATTCCTCCATTAGAGAGGTGACAACAATGTGGTCACTCTGGTGCTGGCCCCTGGCTGACCTTGGTACTCACACTAGCCATCCGCAAGTCCTCACAAGGATAACACAAAGCTGACCTCCTCCCCTCAGTTCTGGCAATGTGTGGGCAGGGCAGGCAGTCAACCCTAGTGAACTATGATAAGGCCTGGTCCCAAGATGAAAAACTGCCAACCTGATCCCACTTCAGGATGTAGCTGCACTGCAAGAGTCCCTGTCCAGCAGCCTACATCAGCTTCTCCTATTTTGACTGCTGAGCCCGGGGCAAGGGCCTGATCTCCTTCCAACCCTGAGCTGGCAGGGCTGGGACAACATGCGTAACACAGGTGTCGTTTAACTTGGACAGCACATGGCGGGCATCTTGAAGGGCCTGTGAAGGTGACCATTTCTAGCAGAAACAAGGGCCCCCTCACACTCCATATTTCTAAGCTCTGAGCATTATCCAGCTACAAATGCTTACCAGATCTGGGCACCTCTTACCTGAGCAAATAGCACTGGTGGCAGCATAAATGACCAAGCCCCAGCAGCCCATCTTCACACCAGCACTGTAGGCCTGTCCTTCGGGGGAGTTGGAGGCTGCCTATTCCAAAAAGAGGTTAGGATTAGGGCACTGGCAAGCTATTTAAGAGTATGGCAACCTTTGAATCCAAGCTCAGTATCTGAAAAGTCACTTCTTAGTCTTTTCTGGCCCAGCTGTCATTTGCTGCCCCCTCAATAAAATGTAGACCCTCCACTCTCAAAAGATAGGCTGGTCTCTACCAGTAGGAGTGACCCTGGCCCCTTGAGCTGCCATGGCAGACCCAGAGGGGCAAGATGGACCCTGAGAGTGTGTAAGGCCATCATGGCCCCCTGGAAAGGTGGACGAACATGATCACAGGATGTGCCCAGATGACAGACAGCATGGGACCCAAGAGCCACAGCTGAGCCCAAAAGGGAACTGTTCCTACAAAGGGAACTGACCTCTACAGCCAAGTTCTGGGGCAGTGTAACTCAGGGCAATAAATGGCTAAAGCAACACCCATCTAGGCTTCTCAGAATGCTTCCATCCTGTCAAAGGACTTGGCACCCATACTGCTCCCCATGCACTGTAGCCTAATCAGCCTCGGGCTCATACAACTGGACCATGGAATGGAGGTGCAGGCCAAGCAGCTGCCTGCCATGTGTTCTCCCCAGTGTGGTCACAAGGGCACAAGGCCAGCAAGAGCACCTTGGAAGGTGTGATAGTTTGTGTCTAGATGTCCCTCCAAAGATTCATGTGGTCATAGGGCTTTTCTTTTCCCCCTCAGTGGTAGCTGAATCTTGAGTGTGTGATGCTGGGATTAAAGGTGTGTGATTAGTAAATCAGCCCTCTGATTGTTGGCACAGTTCTGGTTAGGACTAAGGGAGCTGCTCCATCCACCCTAGGGCAGGCAGCCTGCATGCAACGTAAGGGACAGGAAGAGTCTTGTCTCCTCCCTTGTTCGTTCTGCTGTCTTCCCCTGCCATGAATGGTCACCTCTGTCATGCCCTACCTTCCTTGCCTTGGAGCTGGCTAATTATGGACTGAAACCTCTACAACTGTGAGCTAAATCAGCCTGAGTGTCAGGTATTTTGTTGCAGCAACAAGAAAAGTCAGGAAGACAGAGTAACCCACTGATGAGGCCCACCAGGCCACCCCCTCCAAGCCTACAGAGCACTCACTTTGGGGTCCCCTTTGAAGATGACCTGGCCCATGAAGTCAGTGTAGAAGACAGCCTCAGCAATGATAGAGAACCAAGTGAGCAGGTGGCAGAGGCAAAGGCGCATCAGTTCCCTTGGCATCTTCAGCATGGACAGCCAGAGAAGGCGCACGGTGGTCTCACCCTCGCCCTCCTCGCTCTCTGTGTCTCCACTGGAGTTGGTAGCCCCACTCTGGTTCCGGTGCCGGCAGCGCTGCCGCTGCCGCTGCTGTAGGTCATAGAGGTCACTCATGCTGCGGGAAGGTTTGATGAGGACCACTGCATTGGCCCGACGGTAACGGTAGCAGTGGGATCCAACCTTGCCATAGTAAGAGAAGGTGGTGGAGGCTTGACGGCGGAACATGTGCCTGCGCCGCCTCATGGAGCTGGATGTGGCTGAGAGCTTCAGATCCACCCTGGTGCAGCTGCTGAGGGCGTCTCTTGGTGGAGAGCCACTTCCATTTGGGACTCTAGCTTCATTCAAGTGATTATCAAGCAAGGTATCATCCTCCTTGGTGGATTCCCTGAGGAAGGTGGACAGGTGGGGCAGCCTGGCCTTCAGGAGCTCCTGGCTGGTGCTGCGGGGGGTGCTGGGATAAGAGGCATCCTGGAAGATGGATGGTTCGATGTCATACAAGAAGGGCAGCTCGGGCTCCATATCCACTGTGGCGTCCGGCATATGTAGCACAGAGTCACTCTTGCTGCGCACAATGTCCACGTCAAGGTAGTCCAGGGCCAGCTCGTGCTCTGACTGTACCTCATCGGGGAATGGAGGGCTACTGTCCTGCATGCCCCCACCCAGGGCATTTAGGCGGGTAGTGGGGGCCAAGCTGCTGCCAGGTCTAGCGCTGGGCAGAGCAGTGGCTTCCTCTGAGTTGCGTTCCTGCTGCGGGCTGTACTGCTCCTCCTCGATGCTGAAGATGTGCAGGACCACTGACACTGTGAAGATGATGGCAGCAAAGAAGAAGAGCACCTGATTCTGGGTCCTGAACCAGCTGCCCAGGAAGGTCTGTGTCCAGTCCAGCCCGCCCAGCACATAGCCGATGGCACCGCCAAGGCCTAGGAGGGGTAGAAGCAGCAGGTGAGCCACATGGAGGCTGTGGTTCCCACTCCCGTGCCTCATGTAGGAGGCCAGGGCCAGGATGGGCTGGAGGGCTATACCCTCAGGGGGACCTGGGAACAACCCAGTTATGTTGTGAGTCAGGACACAAGGTCTTGGGATGCGGACTGAGAAAAGGGTTGAAAAGCTAAGACGAGAAGTCCTGCTAGCCCTAGGTCTGCCTTATCAAATTTCTGCTTAATAAATTAAGAGCAGTTAATCCTAAGATTAGACACAACACCACCCCCATACAGGCCTATATACTGAATGCCATTCGCTAAGCATAGCTAAAGACAGTGTTGGGACAGGGACCTGGCCCTGTCTATCCAGCGAGCACATCCACCCAGCAGCCCTGACTTGACTATCCCTTGTCCCTACTGTTAGTTCCTTCATCCTGCTGGGTGCAGCAGTCAGGAAGATGCCCTTGGATACTTCCTGCGCCCTGGCCACTTCTTTGGCCCACCAATGTCTGAAACAGAGCCACACACTGAGGGACAGCCTTGAACTTGGGGTTTAAGGAGTGGCTGCTGCCAGCCTGCCATGGCATGGGCACTTTACCGGCAGAAAAGGCATGGATGTTGAGGGCCATGTCTTGCTCCTCACTGTCCACCACGTCCAGCAGGTAGGCACGGATCGGTCCCTCGGTAGCATCAGCACTGAAATCCAGGACCACCACTCCCAGTACTGTGAGGATGATGCCAATAGACTGCTGGTCGGGGACATCGCCAAGGGCCAGACCTGGACAGAGCACAGGCAGTAGTCAGACCTCAGGGCCAGCTGAATCAGGCTCCCTTTGTGGGGAGCCAGCTGGAAACAGCACTGGCCTCTCTCTAGGAGACCTCCACTCTGTGGCAGACAGACATGTGGGAAAGGGGTTTCTCTTTTCCTTTTCTGAGGTTTACAGTGTGGTGTTTCTCCTTATCTACTGGACCTTGATACCTTCCTTACCCTACATTTCAAGCAAGAAGGGGGGCGCTCCTTTCCCTGCCACCATGCAGGGCCTGGGGTGCTAATTAGTGTCAGTTGACAGGTGGGTATGTGGGCCACCTCCTCTGCACTGGCTCTAGAGGGTCAGCACTGAGGAACCTTCCTGAGTCCCATGCCACCTGATGCAGCCAGCTGGATGCAGACAGCTGTGGAACTGTGGGAGACTCCACACCCAAGCAGAAAGGCCATGAATAAGAACTCAATTTCTGTACTAACTTTCAGATAGGGCTCTGAGAAAAATGAACAATACTGAAGCAACCCACCACCCTTACTTAGCAGGGAGGCTATGTGGTCCCAAGAAACTGCCTTCACAAAGTGTCCCATATTTCAGGAGAGTCTGCCCTGAAGGCAGAGATCAAGTTACTAATCTGACACTTGACCACCCAAGCTGGGTCTCACCTGACGCCAAGAGAGGGTGAAGAACAAGTGGGAGCAGAGCTGAAGCCTGGGTGTGGGACCACCTCAAAGCACTATGACGGGCTGAACCTGGACCTGTAAGAGTGCCCCCAAAGAGCTTTTGCCTAGGAGCTCCCCAGAGGCCTCCAACAGTGATCAGGAGGCAGGACCCAGACTGGCTGTGATTGGGCCACATGTGGGCAGGGTCACGCCCAAGGGCACAGCATAAGACTCCCATCACAGTGTGGGAGGGGGGAAGGCAGCTGTCTAGAAGGGTGCTGACAGCACTGGGACCCTTGGGTGGAGGAGGCTGAGTCACATATGGGCAAGGGGCCAGGGGCAGAGCTGTGCCCATCCCATAGGCCCTGAGAGGCTGAGTGGCTCTCCTATACTGAGAAGGACTTTTGAGGATGTGCTGTCCACCCTCCTGGCTACCCAACTTCAGTCCTGGGCAAACTCTTCCAACACAGAACACATGCCAGGCAGCTCTAGCTAAAAAGGTTGTGCCAGAAAACAAGTTTTTTTTTTTAAACCAATTTTGATGGATGCTTTCACAGCAAAAAAAAAAAATTCCCATAGTTGCCTTAATTAAAAACAAAACAAGACACAAAACAATGCATGAGCACGTGAAACAAAAAATAAATATTAAACTAGGATCTGGATATTTTCAATATCAAGTCTGAGAAAAGGAGAAAAACAAAAGAAAGATAATTTCTCAAATAATGCTGGAAACAGGACGTGGTATCTGATATGCATTAAAAACAAGCGGTCCCGGCAGGAAGCATTTCCCTGTGAACAGGTTCCTCTGGCGTTCCCACGTGGGCCGGCACCACTGCCAAGCTCCTGCACTGTGGTCACTGCCAGGCGGCCCATGTGGGTCCCCAGGGCCAGCCCATGACTCACACTGCCTACCTGCCGGGTGAAGGTCCTGGCCTGGCGCACTGGCACTCACCTATGGCAGAGCCGTTAAGGAACAGCGCAACGCCCAGCAAGATGCCCACACAGAGTGCGAGGATGAAGGGCCGCCGGCGGCCCCAGCTCAGGGTACAGCGGTCGCTTGCTGACCCAATCAGTGGTGTGAAGATGAGGCCGAGGATGGGGCTCAGGAACCACGTGAGGCTGTAGTAATGCTCCGGGAGGCCTGAGGATACACAGGTCATCACTCAGAGGGCACACTGCCACAAAGACTCATGTAGAACACATGACCCCACTAGGGCCTCCAAAATGGCGAGCACCTGAGACCAGCCCACCATGCTCGGCCTGGCCTGTAGGGCAGTCACAACAGACTGGCTCTGGCCTGATCCACATAGCAGCCACTTGGTAGGTGGTGGGCTGGGACTGAGACCCCCCATAGCCCCGGTGGCAGTCAAGTCCCTCAGGGGACCATCATACCCCACATTGATACTCCAGTGAGGACAGGGGCTACAGTTCAAGGGAGAAAAGGAACATACAAACTGTATCCAGCTGGAGCTGAGGTGCAGCTGCAGGTAACAATCGCTTGCATTTCACCTTCTAACTACCACAAAGGCAGGGATTATGCTCATTTTGTATAGGGGATCCTAAAGCTCAGAGAAGACAGGCAACCCGCCCCAGATCACATATCTAGAGTGGGGGCCCAGCACTTAAACCAGGACACCCTGAATTCAAGGTCTACGTTCCCTCACCCTGCATGCTAAGGCCGTGTGCTTTCAACAGTAGGGTGGATGTGTGATGAGGCCCAAGTCACAGGCTATAGTATACCACACAGGCCAGGAAAGGACGGGAGGACTCATGTTACGGCATGACGGTGGAGATGGGCACACACCACAGGGATCTTGTCCTGCTACATCCAGACTACTGGTGCCAGCAGTCAGAAGACACAGGGCTACAGGGGAGAGCAGACCTGGGGCCACTATTTCTGCCCTGCATGTGTGCAGTACTGTGCTTGCATGGTCACACAGTACAAGCCCTCTGGCTTCATTACGTACCCTATGCTACATACTTAAAAAATAAAAGGGCTCTGCCTCTTTTGGCTAGGATTTTATGCTGCCAAAGGCGCTGAGAAGCAGAATATCATGTTGAACTGACAAGAAAAATAAACTTGTGTGGGAGGAGGAAATGTTTTCCCAGGCAGGAGGGAAGCACCTTTGAAGCCTACTGCTAGTGGCCCATGAAAATGCTGACATGCTCTGTGGCACTCAGGTGTTTGCTCTGACCTCTGGACCCCATGCAACTCCAGGAAGGCTGGGTTTTGTTCTCATCTGAAGTTAGCAGAGCATATTGAGGGCCTGGGAAGTGAGAAGCTTGCTGAGTGAGTTCCATAGGATGGGCTGGGCCTCACATGGTGGGTGTGGGTTTCTGGTTTCACCTTGAGGCACCCAAGGAGACAGGCAGGTGCCACAGGCCACTGTGCCCTGCCTATCTTCAGTGATGCACAAATCAGGTACCTACTTCTCAGGAATGCATCCTGATTAAAACTTCTAAGCACCAGCAGCGTGGCCTCCAGTTCAGAGAGAGGGGAAAGCATTCCCGCCCAACACACAGGCTCTGCCACTACTTCACAGTCAATGACAGCCAGCTGGAGTTGTGTCCTGTGCATGGGGTAACTCCCGGCCATGGCTTTCCAAAGTAAGTCCTAGTCTTGTAGTGGACCCCGGAGGTTCTGGGGCCCCTGCAACCTCCCAGCTTGAGGCACCTCCACCTCAAGGCCCCGGGCCCTCAGGCCCCAGACCTCCAAGTACAACAGTCCATATATGCACCCCTGGAGACTCCAGGACCCAGACAGCGCACAGGTCTGGGAGGGCAGAACAGCGTACTCCCCTCCCAACCCAAAGCCAGACAAGACCCTGACAGGGCCAAAGGTTTGTGGACTGAAACCAAACTGGAAATGCTAGTTTATCCAGTTTCGCTACCCTTCTTCTGCTAGGGCACTCCACTGACCAGCTCTTGCCCTGATGTTTGCTGCTGCCCAAAACCCAATCCAATCTCAGCTGGAATCTTCACCTTAGAAACCCGTGCCCCATGAAACCCAGCCCCTTTGAGTGACCGGATACTCCTAAATTAGATCTTACCCTGTGGCTTCTCTAGAGAGACTTGTGACTCCCTGCTCTCCCTGTGTCATGTCAGATCATATGAACACACCAAGGCAGACCTGTTGTGCACTCCCAGTGTTGCAGTTCACGGGATCCAGCACGGCCCAGGCCTACACAGCTTCCAGCCCCAGGAAAGGCAGGCATCAGCAAAGCCATGGCACAGGAGATTAAACCTGCAGGTGTCCAAGTGTCACAGGTGACCATACTGTTATGGAGGAACTTATGGGGTGGAAGATTGCATGCTGGATAGAGAAAGGCAGGAGGGCCATGTGCTTCCACCCCTCCAGAGCACATCAGGGCACTGAAAGATGCTCTCTGGCCCAGGGTAAGCGACCCTTCACATACCGGCCTGCCTGTCACTGGGATGGTCTGCACAAGTCAGGACTGGGCCTGGGCCTGGCAACCATGCTTCTCCTGGCATCTCCATATGTGTGATGCCAGAAAGGCACCCACTGGGGATCCTCAGGGCTCCAGTTTCATCGCTTTTGTTGCTATAGGAGCTGACAGGCACATACCAATGTTTTGGCTACTGGTTCTACAGGCCACAGGGAGGGCCAGTAGCAGAACCATAATGGTACAAATCTTGAAGCTGAGGTTCAAAGGCAGGTCTATCACCTCCTCCCTGGGCCTCTGCTGACCCTGGTCTCTGAGCTGAAGTCTGAGCTCAGGGAGTGGCTGATGAAGGCAGCACAGCTGACAACAGAAGGAAGGAGAAAGACAAGTGCCAGCCCCACTCAGAGACCTCCACAGCCATCCAGAGGTCACTTGCCTTGTCTGCCAACCCACTTAATTCTCCAATGATGTGACAATTTCTAAGGCTATACAGTTGCCACACTCAATGGCAGAAGCTAGAGTTTAGGCCATTTTTGGTGAGGCAAGGCAAAGAGAGGGAAGGGGACAGGGACAGAGCTAATGATGTTCCTTGAAGATTCTCAGGAACCATAAACATAGTCTACTCACTTTCTGCAGGTCAGTCAGTCATCACCACCCCTGGGACAAAGCACTGGAGTGCACCAAGGCTTGGCCAAGAGCCATCTCTAACTAGTCCTCTAATTTAGGCAGGCTCTGTGACTGCTGTGAGAGGAGCACAAGGGAGAGGTCATCTCCACCCAAGCCATCCTGTGAAGTTAGATTTTGTGCCCAATTCTACAGTTCCCCAGTAAGCAGGGATTGTCCTAGAACAAGCTCCTGGTGCCACAGTGCCACAGTGCAAACACACAAGGTGGCTATCAGGCCCTTTGGTGCCCTTGGGTCACCATACCCACAGCAGTGAGCTGGGCCTCACTCTGTCTCACAGGCTCCTTGTGGGCCAACAGGGAGGTTCAGGCGGGACATCATCCACATGGTGCTAAGGTACGCACTGAAGGAAGTTGCAACCACAGAAATAAGGGAGAGCAGGCAAAGGTGACTAAATGCAGCACATGTTCATTCCAGCATTGAGGTACAGAGGTTCAAATGCAGTGGTGCTGCATCCAGTTGCAAGTCTCAGTAGAGCCAGTGTGGTTGCCAGCCCAACAGCTGCTTATCAGCACACACCCTGCCTAACACTGGTGCCCACAGTGGGCTGTGTAGCATTCCAAATGTAAGAACAGGGCCCATATGCAGGCCATCACATCAGTGGTGCTGGCCAGGTGGGATGAGGGTGTGGTTTCAAGGGCAGAGTTCACAGAAGGAACCTAGGAAATCCTACCATTTCTTTCTGAAGGTAAAAAATGAAAATGGTCACAGAATTTAAACCTGAATTTTAGAAAGTATTTTTCTGCTTGCCCAGAAAAATATCATCAGGCAGCACTCACTGCTTAAGCACTGGCCAGGTCCCAGGAAGGCCAAAAAGGGCACTGCAGGTATGAGCCATAGCTCACTTGCTCTCAGGCGATGATGTTAGTCTTTGCAGCCTGCCCCACGGCACATCCAGGGTTGCACTGAGTCTGGAGAATTGTGCCAGGACCAGGCAGCCTTTGCCAGCTCACAAGTGAGGCTTCTGCTGCCCAAAGGACACAGAGACAGTGCTGGGGAATTAACAGCCAGCCCAGGCTCAGGTCTGAAGCTCCTGGCCCCCCATGTGGAGGCCATCAGGGCTGTCTACCTCCCAGATGGCTGGTCCTTAGTTCTTACTTGCTGGCTAACTCAGTTACTCTTCTCTCATTGCTGAGACAAGTACCTGCCACTCCAAATCTGGGAAGGGCTCATCTGGCCAAGTGTGGGTGCACAACCATGTGTGGTGAAGGCATGCTGCCCACACCATGCCCCTTTTGGTGTACCTTCTTCTTTCCCTGTGCTATTCTGCACCATGACACGTGCTACGTCTCCAGAGCCAGCTCCCTTAGCCTGACTCCACAGCCACTCCCATAGCTCTTGGTTAGGTCTCCCAAACTCCACTCTGACCCTGAACAACCCTAGAAGCCAGGTTACCTATCAAAACACAGCTGCCAAGGACCTAGGTGCTTAGAGTCCTCTGACAGTTTCTTGTGGCCTGGTGCTATCAGGGTTTAACCTTAAAATATACATTGGAGGAGTTGGATCAGAACTTCTGGAGGTTCATGTCCTCGGAGTCTAGCATGTCCAGGGTTTTGAGGCTTTCTTTGTTTATCCTTCCTTGACTGGGTACCAGTGAAGGCGTGAGAATAGTGCATCATACTGAGAGGGCCCTCAACAGGTCACCTGGCACAGAAAGGCAAGCTCTTCTTGTCCTACCCAGTGGATACAAGGTTACTCAATGAAACTTGAGCTTCAGTGGTGGAACATACCGTCATCCCACCTCAGTGAGCAAAGTGTTCATCCACCATACTGTTGCTTGGAGCTCATGAAGATGGGTCACACAGCAATCATGCAGCCTGGCTTCAGGCCACAGCCCAACTGCTGGTAGTCCTACCCTGAGGTGGTCCCTACTTCCTTAGCAGCTCATCTGGTCCGACTGCCCACCCCACCATCTCTCTGCAGAGAAATCAAGGAATACAGTGGAAGCCCCACGTAACCAAACACCTGTGGGTATGCCTGGCCACTGCAGGAATCTCGAATCTATCCAAAGCATCAGAACCAGGTATGGGGAAGGCAGGTAGAAGGGTGCTGCGGGGCAGGATCTTAGGGCCAGCAAGCGGAGGTGTGCAGGACCAGATAAGCCTCAGGGCAGGAGGAGCCCAGGAAGGCAGGCACAGGAGGAGCCACACCACAGCTTCATTCTACTTCTGCTCTGGACTGTAAAATCCCAGCACACCAGGAAATGAAGGTGCCTGAAGCTGGGCCATCACAGTAATGGGACAGAGCCCACCCAGCTGTCTGAGACAGGGTGACAGTACTCTTTGTTTCAGCAGGTCAGCAAGAAAAGCAAACACTTCCCACGGCAGCCCTGGTGAACAAGGGGTGCCCCTCCCACCTAAGCTGCCCCCATAAGCTGGTTGCCAGCGTGGCACAGGCTGCCCCTGGGACAATTTGGACAGGCAATTCCCAGCAAAGCACTAAACAAACACGTCGGTCCCTAGTAAATAATTTGTGTTTTTTTCCAGGCAAAAGTTGAACAACAATGGTGGGACCCGGAAGGCTCCCCACGCACAGGAAACACTCACTGTGTCACTATGCGTCCATAGCTGTGTGAGGTCACGGAGACACTTGGGGCATGTGTGGCAGCTACTGTTCACAAGGGCATTTTTGATAAACTGGTACTTTGCAGGGGGGGGGAACAAGGGGGCTGGGAAAGTGGCCTATAAATGTTTAACAAAGGTCTGAGACGGAATCGGAACTCACATTCTTTCTCTCAATAGACAAAGCCTGCCACGTCCAGATTATGTTTGTATTCTTGGACAAAAATTCAAAACATTAATAAACTCATGAGAACGAGTTCTTCGTGGGAAATGTACTGCACCCTCGAGTGACCTTGGAGGATTCCAGAAGTTGGAGTGCACTGTGGAGACACCAGTATGAGAACACAGACACGAGGATAGGGGTGCCACCCTGCACACCTCAGGCTTAAGCACAGGCTGCTGAGAGCTTGCAAGGGGGAGGGGATACCTCCTTGGGGTGGCACACAAGTCTGTAAGGAACAGTCTAGAATCACTGGAGATGCAGGAAAGGTAGAGGGTAAAATGGTGAAGTCATTTTATATGCGGCAGAGTTAAAGAGATGCTCAGGTGGGTGTTCTGGTTACTACTGCAAGTCCCTGGAAATGGCTGCTGCTGAGCTGTCACCTTGTCCCCCATGTGACTACATCATTCACTGCTCACCAAGCTACTTTTCAGAGAACCAACAATCTCTCAGAAGCCTGGGGGCTTGGGTAAGCGTGGCCTTGGGCTCTGCCCCATTTTCTCAGGATTCTGGAGTTAAATCCTAGAATGAATGGAGAAGCTCAGGGTCTAGGACTCCCAGGCATGCAGACTGCTGGCCCAGACTTCACTGTGGGAGACAGGTACCACCGCCTTGGGATCAGTGAAAGAAGCAAAGTCTAGGGAAGAGGTATGTGCTGCGACAACGGTGTGGGGAAGTCCACAGATCCAGCCATAGCCCCCTGCTTGCAGTAGCAGTGATAAGGGCAGCTGGTGTGGCCTACTGCCCTATGGCAGTCAACCTTCCTACAGGCTCCAGGAACCTGACACCAGCAGGCTCCGAATGGTCCTTCCTTTGGTAAAAGAAATCTCCAGCTCCCAATGCTGGCCTGTGCTGTGCTCTGCTCTGGGAAGTAAACAGGCCAGCCAGCTGCCCACAAAGGGCTTCCTAACTGCTCTGGGAGAGACTGCTTCTATTTTCAAACAAGGAGGAGCCTCAAATACACTAGATGCACCTGGCCAGACCCAAGTAGGACAGAGACTGTCCAGAAAAGTGCTTTCCTGCTGTTTTGTTCTGCCTGGGTGGGATCTTTGCCTACTGGTGAGCTCAGACATGAGTAGTTGTCTGCCTCACTGTAAAACTGACCGCACTTATGGCTCTTTAGATGTTTAGGGATCAGGATGTAGCTCAGTGGTAATCTACCTTATCAGCATGTACAAAGCTCTGAGTTCAATTCCTGGCACCACAGAATAAGCAATTGTATGGCTCTCAGCTTCATTACAGAAGCTTCTTAGAGATCACATGATTAGTGGTACATCTGACTGCCCAGCCTAAAATCACAAGTCAAAGTCAGCCAACACCCTCTATTCCCTGTAACAGTTACATGATATCATCAGTAACAAAGTCAACAGTCACCAAGGAAGCAGGTTCCTGTGACCCACTCTTTTGAGAAGAGGGAAAGGTCTTCAAATTCAGTATTACTCAAAACCCATCTAGTGGTCTAACATGCCAATCCCAGACTTCCTTTCGGGTAGGGATAGGAGAAATAAGAAAAATCATTATTTGCTTAAAAATTTTACTTTTTTTTTTTTTTTTTTTGGCAGAACTGGGATTGAACTCAGGCCCTTGTGCTTACCAGGGAAGTGCTTATTCTACTGAACCATCTCCCCGGCCCCCAAAATTTTACTTTTACAGCTTCAAGACACAATTCAGTTTACCCAAGGTTAAAATGACCTCTTCCCTTCCAGAAAATTGACTCTAACATTTCCTTAAGTTCTTGAAGATACAGTAAGTTCACACTGATGGGGTCCATGTTTTTTCGCTTGTAACTTGAGCCTGTGCTATTCCTAATACCACAGACTGCCCACCAGGAAATGGCACTATGCAATGTGTACCATATCACTTAACTTCAACTGTATGCAAACAGTTTGCATTCTGAAGTTGCCCACTAACATGACAGACACTAGGAATGCATGTAGTTTGTCTGTCTTGTGAACACCCCGGGGGCTACACAATATTCCCAACTGTAACACATCTCATGTAGAGTGCACTGACTTCTGAGGGTGTATCTCTTTAACTCTGCCACATACATCTACTTAGGCTTCTCACTGACTCATCCTGAAAGTTGTTTTTCTGTGACCAAAGTTGGTAAAACTACAGGGGTCTGAGGTCCCTGTGGTGGGGGAAGCTCCTTGGATCTTCTTTGGTGACACTCTGGGTTCTCCTAAGTCATGCTGGCAGGACCCCAGGTTCACCCAACAAGGCCACCACCCTGCCCCTGCCCTTGGCTCCTAAAGTCATCCCACGCACGGGAGCTTTCTTGTTCTGTTGCCTCTGCCAAAGCACTCCATCTTCCTGATGGCAAGTGCCTCCCTTCAAGCCCTTAAAGAGTTACAATTTTATTTGACCTTTTTTTTTTCCTCTGTATTTTAGGGAAGAGTCTACAGAGTGTTCAGGGTCTCATTCCAAATCAGACTTGCAAGGATTCTCCTGTTTACAGCCTCCCAAGTGCTGGGATTACAGGTGCGTGTCATTATGCCCAGTCTCGTTCACCATCTCAGCACACCACAGGGGCAGGGCCAGCAAGGCAGGCTCAGGGATAGAACTCCAGGCTCCCATGCCTGCTTATAGGTGCTTTAATCCGCTATTTGGCTGGCCCTTTGGCCATTTTTTTTGTTTTTCTTTTAGTACCAAGAATCGAACTAAGGGCCTCTTGCTTGCCAGGCAGGCACTGTGCTGCTGAACTACATCCCTGGCCCTGCAGTTTTATTTGAGCACAGTGGGCTTCCAGATGATCCTTGCTTCCTCCTGGCCCCTACAGCCATCTACCAATCCACAGCCAGGGTGATTAAGAAACCTGTATGCATACCTGCCCTGTTCATCGCATCCAAACCACCAGCACCCTGGGATAGCATCCAGCCTGCTGCCTGTGCCCTCTCTGCTGGCCATAAAGCCCACTGGACCTCTTTTCTCTTCTCAGCTACCACCCTACCCCTTTCTGCTCTCAGAAAATACAAGACCTGTTTGGATCCAGCACAGTAGAGGAAGCTATAGAGTCCGGATATTCCCATCCTGGCATCAATAGCCAGTTGGACTCATCGTTTTCATGCATTTGTTTTCTTACTGCCTGGGAGTGAGTTCCAGACAGAGGGTCCTGGGCCACTGCCATGTGTTGGAAACTTAATAGTCAACAGCTATTGGAACAAAGAATGCCCAATCCCTTTGGCTCCTACCAGCTACCATCTCTGTGGTTCTGAAGACAGACCACTGGCTCAATGTTGAAGGAACTTTAGGACCTGGAACCTCCTACACTGTGAAGCCCTGCACGTGGCTGGGCCATGGTGGGCTCTGAAGGCAGATGTGAGCTCAGGGCCCATGCTCTACTAGCTTCAGGACTTCGGGAACAAACAAGGCCTGGAACATCCTGTCATATCCTGGAAAGGATATGACACCACTAATAAAGGTGGACATTCTGAAGATTAAACAAGAAAACATAAGAGAAAGGCCCAACTCAGTACCTGGCACCTAGACAGGCAGAGAAATCTCTTCTGTATTTCTGAGGCTGCAGTGAATTCAAAACACTAGGGGCAGTGCAGTTCAACAGATCAATTACATGGTTCTAAGATAGTGCTGAGGGAGTCTATTTGTTCTCAGTAAAAAGATTGCACATAAGTCTGTGCTAGATAGCTGTGTACAACAGTTGGCCACTAAGAGTCCTCTTTGAAGCATATGTCTCTAGGAACTCAGGAAGACCTATGCAGGTGCTGGATAACACACAGTGCTACAGACACTCTGGGGACACAAACGCAACCCTACAGCCACACCCACATGCCCACCTCTTCCTTCAGCAAAGAGGAAGATGTAGAGGAAGGCCGTTTGTGTCCCCAGGAAAAGCCATCTACACAGCTGAGGGTGCTTGTAGAGTCCCAGTACAGCTGGGCAGGCCCTGCAAGTACAGTGTGGGCCCTGAGCTCACATCTGCCTTCAGAGCCCACCATGGCCCAGTTTGTCCTTATATGATGGACAAAGTAGGGGAGGATGAGCAGCTTCAGTCACTGCATAAAGGAATGCAGCCCCCAGTGTGCCAAGCTCCTGGGTGAGCTGAACCCGAGCTGGTGGTGAGAAAGGCTCCCAGCCCCCACTGGGGAGGTGGGGCAGGGCACAGGCCCAGTCCTGAGCTACTTTTCTGTGTAGTCAGCTACCTGAAGACTCTCATGCCTGCCTAAGGACTTTCTGCTTTGGGGGCGAAGCTGCCAAGAGAGCAGTTCCACAGGAAGACACGTCATACACTTGTAGTGACTGTACCATCCAACCAAGCTGGACATGTCTTCTAGCAACAGCACTGAGAAGGAACCAGGCCTGTTCTGCACAGAGGACCAGGACATGGGCACTCAAGAGGTCCTTCCTGGTCTGGGGAATGATGCTGTGATGGAGTAAAAGGGGTAATATGCTGGGAGGGGCTCCACTGACTCAGCTAGCTTCTGCACTCTCATCTGTGAAATGGAAATGCAGCATCACTGAGGACCAAGTGCCACACCTTGGGCACACGGGACCTTCCCCACAAATAACCTCACACTGTGAGTCACCTGTCCAGCAAGCCTGCTGTAACTGAGCACTGGGAAACTGGAGGTAAGAAGGCTGAACAGGGATTGCAGGAGCCTGCAACAGGCGCCACTGGAAGTGGCTGCTTGCAATGATATGACAATAGTAGCTGGGTGTGGAAGACACACACAGGCAGCAGAGGGGGGTCTTTGTAGGTTGCTGGAGCCAACACTGGAGGCCTGCGGTGGTCCTTACCCAAACCACTTGCCACAGTGGGGGCTGAGGGTAGAACAGGGCTCTAGGAGCCTGGGCCTGGTTCTGCTAGGATCTGCTAGGATCAAGGACCAGCTCTGTGCTGAATACTACTCCATAATACCACAGGCAGGTCCCTGGCCATGTGCAGGGTACAGCCCACCTCAGGTCTTTCCTTCATGACTACCAGCTCTAGGGAGTGGCACCCTTAGAAGCGAAAGGGAACAGACCCAAGGGTAATTTTTATTCTTAATAAGTCAAGTTTTCTCAGCTTTCTGCCTTCAATTCTTAGACATACACCCAGGTCTTCCTGAAAATAATCTTTCTGAGGGGCACCCAGAAAGAAAGGATTCAGAGAATGAACTGGGATGGGTAGAGGCAAGATGAAGGATGTGAGGTGTCCCGATTAAGGAAAGGGGAAATTTGTGGACAGGAGCCTCGGGTTGGTGCAGGGTCAGCAGACAGGGAAAGGCCTTGACCATCAGGGGCCCACAGTCTTACATACTGTTATCTACAGTAAAGACAAGCAGTGAAAAAGACCAAAAGATGGGGAACAGCAGAGCAGTGTCTTTCTGTGAAGACATTACATATTGCCTCTGACACTCACCAACGCCTGCACTCAGTAGTGCACGTGAATACTGATAGCTTGGGCAGGGGCCACTCTACAGCACCTGCTATCCTATGGTGTCAACACTCCCTGCATGGCTCAGTTCAAGCTATCCAAAGACGTCAAGAGGACGCACACCTGCCAGCATCCCAGGGACCCAAATCTCTACCCTGCAGCAGGGACCGGAGCATGGCCTCAGGAGTGTGCACAGGGTCCCCATAACTGTGAGTGTAAAATCTGAGTTTTAAAAACACAAGTGAAACCAGCCCATGAAATTATTAGAAATGGGGGCCAGGGAGATAGCTCAGTAGAATAAGCGCTTGCCTGGCAAGCACAAGCCTGAGTTCAATCCTCAGTTCTGCCAAGAAAAGCAAAAAAGAAATTATTAAAAATTTAATGGTAAACTCAAAAACCAGTGCACAAGTGGACTGCAGACAACTCTATTTCAGGATTTATGGAGTATATCCTGCCTCCTTCCTAACGCAGGCAGGGTGGGGGACCAGCACCAGGAACTGAACCCAGGGCCTCACACATGCTAGGGGAGCACTGTACCATTGAGCTACATCCTCAGACCAGAAGATCTTCATATGGCTTGAGAACACCATAAACCACCTACCAGTCCAATTGTAAGATAATGGAAAGTTGCATATTATTTTCATTAATTTTTAGAACAGGAAATATAAAAACAATTCAATTAAATATATCCAATATAAGAATCAACTGGTGGAAATAACACCTGCCAAAGCAGTTTGTAAATAAACTCAGGCTAAGTGGTTAAATTATCACTACCAAGCAACTAGGAATTAAGCAAGTTAAATCTATACCAAAGCTCCTATTACAGATGACCATATAAACATGAGAAGTCAAAACCCCTCCTACATCTGCCCTTACCACAGGGTCAGGGGCTCTCTCTGGGTCTCCTGGGTGCAGAGTCTCCCCAGGCGGGAGCTGTGGTTCTGCAGGGTAGGGAGGCTGGCCTTACAAGGCCACGCTTGACGCCGTGGCAGAGGCAAGGGCTCTGTGGTCTGGTTTCTGGGCCTGCTCCCAGCTTCACCACTTGTCAGCTCTGGAAGCACTGGGGTCTGCTCTGCAGAAATCCATAAATGTCTCTGGTGACTCAAAAAGCTGAGTCACCACAACAGCTTGCTGGTGCAACCACTAGTGTATAACCATCGCCACGGGGTTTGCGTGTCTAGGCTGTAGGGACCGGGACTATTCTCCTTCACACTAGGGTTCTCTGTCCGTTAAGACCTAATGTCCATCTCATGGTCACGTGGAGGCCCTGCATGGTGGTCTCTGTGAGAAGGAGCCTGGCTGGGAGAAAGAGATGGTTCGAATTCTGATTTTTCAGTAGCTGACTGAGGACCCTGAGTAGATCACTTCTCTCTCCAAATAGTGATTTTCTCTGACTGAGAAAAGCTTGAGATCTTAGGAAAGTGGACAAGTCCAGGGTAGAAATGGTCCTGGGATCTATTCCCTGCCCACAGCTGTGCTCTGCATGTTCCCTACAAGCCACTGTGACCTTCACCCTCTGGGTATGACTTGTGGGGACCCTCCATCCAATGGAGGTCTCATCATTTCTAGCAGCCCTAGAGGTGAGCAAGGAGTGTGAGCCTTTGCCTCTGCCTGACGCTGAGCCCTTGACAGACAACTAGCTCAAGGACATTTTCCTCCACAGCACCATGCCCGAGGATGACCCCCCAATGCTCAGCAACCTCCCTGCTATTTACAATCTTTTCGAGGACCAGACACAATGGCAACCATCTTCAACTCTGGTGCACAGCCAAACTCCCAGCGTCAGTGTGGCCCCTGTCTTGTCAGCATCACCAGGTCCAGGCATGAGTTGACCTCCCCAAGTACCTCACTTGACTTTTGCCCCTTGACTTGGTACAGTTGTCCTCTGGGAACTATGTCTCTGCTGGCTGCCCTGCTTAAAGAAGGGGCTTGTCTGGTGCCTTGGCTGCTTTTTCCTAATAGGCTCTCAAAATGCACTTTGTAGTGGGGCATTGTGGCGCATGCCCATAACCCCAGCACTCTAAGAGGCTGAGATAGGAAGACTGCAAGTTCCAGCCCAGCCTGGGCAACTTAACAAGACCCTGACTCAAAATTTTTTAAAAAATGCTGGGGATGTAGCTCAGTGCAAATGCCCTGGGTCAATTCTCAGTACTTTAAAACCAAAACAAAACAAAGAAAAATCACATTAGGCAAAAGACTCCTCAGTATCGAGCTTACTGCTGCTGTTTCATCTCCAGAAGGCCAAATGCCCTGGCTTGGAGACACAGGTGACTGACATAGAGACCGTGGCTGAACCTGTTCAAGGTCCTCATGCTATGAAATACCTTGACTCACGGCAGCACTGCTGAAAGCAGTATGAACCATTCTACTCAAGCAGCATTAGGGGGAAGCACTGAGACAAGTGCATGAGACTGTCCAAGACCCTGCACATGCAGCATGAGCTTGAGCTGCAGAGGAGCGTTTCAACCCTAACTGCACTCGGTGGCCACATGCTAGCAGAAAGAGGTGTGGAAGACCTGTTCTGGGGAACAGGGGTGGCAGAGGCCTTTCTGTGTCCCCAAGATGACTCCCACAAGAGTGCCAATGAAAGTGGACACTTATACAAGGAAGACACTAGGCTACCAGGGGCCAGAGCAGCGCTGGCTTGACAGGGGAATAAGGAAGTCAGGACTCCAGAATGGAGAAAGGAGGCTCTGCCTCACACTGCTGTGGTTAGACAGACTCTCCCCCAGGCAAGCCGTGATTCTCACTAGTTACATTTTCACATGATAGCAAAAAATGCATGAGTGTACTAAGAAGCAGCTTGACTGAAATGTACGGATCACTGTCAGCAGGCCTGTGCTCCCTGCTCAGAGCCTACCTGCAGCCGGGGCCCTCTGCTGCACAGGCTAAGTCTTCTTCTATGCCATGTCTAACACCATGAGCAGGCATGTGGAGAAAATCAACCAGGCAACCTCCTTTCCCTTCCAGCAAACCTCAGTTTCCCCAGTTTTCTATTCTGTGACTAGCCTACTTGGAAAACATGCAGACATCAAGTCTGTCTGAAAGTTACTTATATCCAATCAAAGTTTCTATTTGCTATGATGTTTCCAAAGTAGTTTACAATGTGTAAGACACATCCACTCTTCACTCAAATCTCTACCCTAGCCTGACCATCCCAGCCCCCAGCCTGAAGCACACTCTCTGTAGGGCATTCAGCTCAGTGCCCAAGGCTGTCATCCACACCACAGGAATGGTGATAAGACAGGACAAGGAAGTATGCTGGCCCTGGAGACACCCCAAACTTTACAATGGACACTTCAAAGGACTCAGCCCACTGAGATGCAAGATTGCCAGAAAACTTTAAGCACAGATATTCACTGTGATCTTCCAACCTTGTACCCCTTGCCTTCTCTCCATCCCTATAAAAGGGCGTATTTTTCTTTGTTTGGGGCAGAAGGTCCTGCTGCGCTCTCTGCCTGCACTCCATGCCATGATACGGTCACACAAGCTTGGTGGTACTGTGCTTACCTCATAAGTGGAAGGCCCTGGGTTTGATCCTCAAAACTGCTCAAAATAATTTTTAAAAATCTTATTTATGTATCTTAAAAAATACATTTTTTTTATTTATTTGGTACAGGGTCTTGCTAAGCAACTCAGATTCATGGTGATCCTCCTGTCTCAGCTTCCTCAGTACTGGGATTATAGATGTGCATGTCCCACTTGGGGTTCTGGGGCTGGCATGGCATGCAGTACCAGGGATCAAACCTGGATCCTTGTGCTTAGTAGGCAGGTGCTTAGATTGCTGATCTATCTCCCCAGCCCATAAAAAACATTTTTTAAAAAAAGGTGAACAAATGATCTATGTTATATCAAAGAAAAGCCTACTTTATATCTAATTTACATGTAGTCATATTTTGTAGAAAATGCTTGACAATTTTTTGATGTTGCTAGAGATGGAGCCTAAGGCCTTGCATGTACTAAGCAAGCCTCTTTGTCTGAGCTGGGGCCCTGGCCCAGCAGTTAATCATTTACTGACAAAATTACCATCATGTGGGAATTACAGTTCTGATGGACACTTGTGGTAGACTGCTTAAATAGAAACAGCCTTTGTATATCCTATGAAAATACTTTCTTCCATGATTCTAACTTTATTTTTGATGTAGTTGAAGGGAAGTGTTTTGAATTTACAAAGCAAACCCCACTGAGGACCTTTTCTCCAGGAGTCATTCACACCCCTGTTCCCCCTTCTGGGAGCCCTGCTTAAGGCTCAGGCCCAGCCCAAAGATCCCAAGGGGCCACCACTGGGCCTCCTAGTGGTTCCCACCTTGCCCTACCCTTTCAACATGAATTTGTGATGGTTTGTTAAAATGTAACTTGTTTTTCCCTAGAAAGTTAAGTAATAATTTTCTATAGGAATAACACATAAAACTGTCTAATCGAACACCTATCTGTGGTTCATGTCTTTTCACTTTTTAAAAAAAATTAATATATATATTCAAAAAACATAGTTGGGCCAGCCAGACAGCTTAGCGGATTAAAGTGCCTGCTTAAGCAGATGCAGGGACTGGGTCTGATCCCTGTTGTACTGTGCCAGCCCTGCCTCCAGGGTATGCTCAGACAGCAATTAAGACTGGGCATGATGGTCTGCACCTTGTACTTGGGAGGCTGAAAACAGGAATCTGATCTGTGAAGTGAGACTGTAGACCCTGTACTAAATACATTTTTTTAAAAAATCCATATAGTTACATTCATTTTGGTGAAGAGAAATGATCTTGATAATTTCCAATCCCTTCACCCACTCTCTCATATTTTGATATTTACTATGAACCAAGAAGTTGAAAAATTACCAAACACAGTGCAGCTCCTGATAACCACTGGAGTGCTACCATGATTCACAAGCATGCAGCCACCCAGGTCTCTGCAAAGTGCTTCCTGCTCTATGTAAGGGGGCTCTGTGTTCTACCCTGCTAGACTGTCACCACTTCTACAATGTGTCATACTCTCCACTGTCCATTTCCTGCTGTGCCACAGTCCAAAGTGCTCACACTCACTCTGGTGTTACACCCTTTAACTTCTGCAAATTGGAGGCACGCCTGACTTCCTGTGCCCTTTCTGCCCTGAGCTGGGCCCCTCATCCCTACTTGTCCCTATGTGTCCCAGGTGCTCCTCTATGGGTGAGCAGGAAAAGCCTTCCTAATCTCTCTCCAGATCTGGAGGCCCCTAGGGCAAAAGCCACCACCTTTGCCCTAAACCTGGCAGAGTGCCTAGCCCATGAGGGTCTCTCAGAACTGACTACCTGAGGGGACAGCCTCTCTCCAGGCCTTACCACCTGAACTATAAAAGTGGGGTTCACTGGCACCCCTTAGTTCAGGTGCCACAAGCACCAAGATGCCATCAGCTCTAGCACCAAGAACTAGCAGGTAAGCGTGCCTAAGTCTCATACAAGATTAATGGCAGGCATAGCTCCCTGACAAGAACTGCTGATGTGAACATTTCACTGCTTGTAGAACACAGCATTCTACAGGCCAAGAAATCCAGACTTTCCAGCTCAAACACAGGGTGCCTGCAGTAGCAGCTTTGTGACCTCTGAGCAGAGCCAAGAAATCCACCACATCCAACTTTTGCCTATGCACCTACACAGGTGTCTTCCTGTGGTGAGGCCTGCTATTGGTGGGTTTTCACACATGGAGTCTCAGTAGACACACCCTCTCATCCTCTGGGTCCCTCTGTAAGACAGGTGAGGGAGGGTCTGCAATAGTTTCCCTTCAGGCTTTCCTGGTCTCCAGCAGGAAATCCAATTATTAGGTAGAGTTCTGTAGGGCCATTCAATATTTTCTTCACATTTTTATTGTGATGTAGATTTAATCACCGAATTCAGTAGCATAGCAGAATACAAAGTCAACACTCAAAAATCAATAGCATTTCTATACACAAACAATGAATGCACCAAGAGAGAAATTAGGGAAACCGTGCCTTTCACAATAACATCCAAAAAATTGAAATACTGAGGAATCAATCTCACAAAGGATATAAAAGATTTATACAGTGAAAATTATAGTACTCTGAAAAAAGATCGAAGAGGATTTCAGAAAGAGGAAAGATATCAAAGAGGATTTCAGAAAAGGGAAAGGTATTTCTTGTTCCTGGATGGGAAGAACCAACACTATGAAAATGGCTATTCCCAAAACTCTGATGCAGATTCAAAGCAATCCTGATTAAAATGCCATTTGTATACCTCACATTCCTAAAATTCAGCTGGAACCAGAAGAGACCTAGAATATCAAAAGCAATCCTGGACAACAAAGGAAAGACAGGGGGCATCACAATCCCTGATTGTAATATTATACTACAAAACTACTATGATAAAATCAGCATAGTACTGGCATAAACACAGACCTAAGGATCAATGAAACAGGTTAGAAGATGCACACACAATTACAAACACATTCAGCCACCTTATTTTTCACAAAAGTACCAAACATATTCACGGGAAGAAAGCCTATTTAATAAATGATGCTGGAAAAACTAGCTTTCTACATGTCAAAAGCTTAAATTAGACTCATGTTTATCACCATGCATAAAACTACAGTCAAAATGGATCAAAGATTTAAATATTAAAACTGAAATATTAAATCTCCTAGAGGAGAAAGTGGATAGAAATCTTAATGACAGAGGGGTAGGTAGAGAGTTCATGAACAAAAGCCAAACTGCATGGGAAATACTGTATTAAAGAATCAACAATTGGGATCTCATCTTTTTTTTTTTTTTTTGTCTTTTTGAGACAGGGTCTCACTATGCAGTTCAGGCTGGCCTTAAGCTCACTTTGTAACTCAGGCTGGTCTCGAACTCACAACAATCCTCCTGCCTCAGCCTCCAAAGTGCTGGGATTACAGGCATGTGCCACCATGCCTGGCGGGATCTCATCGTTTTGAAAAGTTTCTGCACATCAAAAGAAATCACCAACAGAGTAAAAAGAAAATCCACAAATTGGGAAAAAATTATAGCTGTCTATTAGACAAAGGAGTCTACCTAGAACATACAAAGAATTAAAAAAATATCAGGTCCCCCAAATTCAAAGACCCAATCCAAAAATGGGCATCTGAGCTGAATATATATTTCAAAATGAAAAAATACAAATGGCAAATAAATATATGAAAAATTGTTCAACATAATTGGTCATTCAAGAAATGCAAATGAAAACACTGAGATTCCATTCTACCCCAGAAAGAATGGCTATAAAGAAGTTAACCAATAACAAAATGCTGGAGGGATTGTGGAGGGGGGCGGGGGGAACCCCCTTCTCCAGTGTTGTTAGGAGTGCAGACTGATACAATCAGTGTGGAAATTTCTAAAAACACTAGGATTAGAGGTCCCACTTCAGCCAAGTATTTCCTTTCTGTATTTTTCCAAATGAATTGAAAACATACCACAGAGATATATATGCACCCATGTTTACAGCAGCACAATTTATCTTAATTTTTTTTTTTTTTTTGTATTTTAGGGAAGGGTCTACAGGGTGTTCAGGGTCTTACTACTAGATCGGACTCATAGTGATTCTCCTGTTTACAGCCTCCAAAGTGCCATCATGCCCAGTCTCAATCGCTGTCTCAGCAGACCCCAGGGGCAGGGCTGGCACAGCAGGCCCAGGGATCGAAACCTTGGCCCTGTGTCTGCTTGCAGGTGCTTTAATCCACTGAGCTATTTGGCCTTTGTCATAACTTGGAAGCCAACCCATAAATCTTTGAAACAACCCAAATGTTCATCAACTGAGCAGTGTATAAAAAAAATGTGGTATTTTGACACAATGGAGTATTATGCAAGTATCAGAAAGATAACTTTAGGCTTTATAGCTAAATGAACGCAACAAGAGGCCATACTTTCTTTCTTTCTTTTTTTTTTTGGCAGAACTGGGGATTGAACTCAGGCCCTTGTGCTTGCCAGGGAAGCACTTATTCCACTGAGATATCTCCCCAGCCCTGAGACCATACTCTTAAGTGAAATAAATCAGATTAACTCACTAGTGTAAGAACCTGAAAGAGGAAATAAAATCTGAAAGGTACAACAGATACTACAAAAGGGAAATAATCTGTTCAATGAGAAAGAAAAACTGGGATGAGGAAAAGGATAAAAGAAAGAAGGGAAAAATGATGAGCTGGCAAGATAGCTCAGTGGACTAAGTGCTTGTTTAGGCAAGTGCAGGGGCCAGGATTTGATCCCTAGCACCACATGCTGCTCTGGCCCTGCCCATGGGTGTGCTGAGCTGGTGATAGTCTGGTGTGGGAGCACATGCCTGTAATTCCAGCACTAGGGTGGCTGAAGACAGGAGGACCACTGTGACTCTGAGCTGCACAGTGAGACCCTATACAAAAAAAAAAAAAAAAGCTTAAAAAAAAGGGAAAAAGATATTCCTGTATATGTACAGGATAGCTTGGATAACTGTACTATGTGGATTTCTGCTGGTCTAATAAAAGGAGCAGTTAATACTTACATTACTTTTTCTTCCTTCTAATTTCTTATAAATTTTTTTAAAACCTATTTTGCATGTTTGCATCTGGTAATCTAAACAACTAATCTGAAGATAACATTATGCAATAAATCATTGTTGAATTCCTATTATTTTAGTGAAATTCTGTATTTCTTTTTTTCACAATTCATACTAATATATATATATATATATATATATATATATGTATATTACAGTGTACTGCATTGCCCATTACATGTAAAGTTTGCAGCACTCAGTTCATTCTGTTGCTATGTAACCATCACCATCCAACCCGAGAACACCTTCATCTTCCCAAGTTGAAGCTATTCTGTTAGACACTGATTCCCCCACTGGTCCACTCTTCCAGCCTCTGGCATCCACTCTTCTATTTTTTATGCACTGAACTCTGGGCACCTCATAAGGTGAAATCACACAGCATCCATCCTTCTGTAACAGGTTTATTTCGTTGAACAGAATTTCTTCAGGGTTCATCCAACTCTGGCGACTGACCTCTGTGACACCTTTATCCTTACAGCCTCACATTGCAAGACTGGCCCCCTCACCAAAAATTGAGACATTCATGAGTGTCTGGCTGGCATCCTCCCCATACTGGACATACGGCAGATTTAGAAGCTCATGCCTGGGCTCTAGTTCCCTGGGTTGCAGAGTAGGCCACCCTTCCCAGGGTCTGCAAATGAGCCACAGGTTGAGGGTGCTGTGTGGGGTTCCTGGGAAAGCCACCATGGGTGCCCTCTGGTAAGTTTTCTGGCCTCTACAGCGCCTGTGCCAGCTCACCTGCTCTGGGGCAGGTAGGCAGAGAAGGGACTGCCAGTGAGCAGCCCTGTAAAGTATGTTTCCATCACCTGACACAGGGTGCCAAGACACTGCATGTACCTGCCATGACAAAGTGGCAACAGGTGCAAAAGTAAGTGATGCAGAGATCCTCTCCAGAGCTCTTCTGGCACAAAAGGGAAGCAAGCCCTGAAGTCTAGCTTGGGGTTTATTTTTGAGACAGGGTTCTCACTCTGTTGCCTTAAACTCTTGGGCTCAAGTGACTCTCCTACCTCAAGTCTCTCCAGTAGCTGGAACTACAGAAGTACAAAGAAACTGCACACACGTGCTGGGGATTGAACTCCAGGTCTGTGCATGCTGAGCACGCATTCACTGCACTGAACCCCAACCTGGGCTTTTCAAAAACAGAAAACAGGTCAGAGATTCAGTCTTAAGCACCTAGCCAAGGCCTCAGGAAAGACCAGACCTTTTCCAGATGTCATGGAGGGAACTCCAACAAAGGTATCTAAGTCATCTAAAGTGTAGGAGTGAACTAGGTAGGAGACCATTTGCTGACTCTGTAAGCAAAGAAGCCCCAACATCAACATAAAATCTAGTCACCTGGCTCAGAGTTTAGAATAACATCCAAGCAGCTCAAAAATCATGAGGGCACCTTGAGTGTCTACTGACCACATGCACCTACATATGTGCACACACTGTGATGTAATTTTTTGCAGGGTAAAAAAGGCACACCTCTCAATTCTTGCCAAAGACATGTCACATTTGTGGCTTTAGAAGAAGCTAACAGAAGGCCAGCTCTGGAGACAGTGCACTGAGTTTGCAGGAAGGGACAGGCTTGGGCCCAGATACTACAGGTAACTCATGGGAGACTATTAGGCTAGTTCACAGCACCATGCTTCCAACAGCGATGGCCCACACATCCGGAATGGGGGGTGAGCCACACACGGAGGGCATTTTCCACTTCTAGTGTTTGCTGTAAGTGGCTTTCAAAGGGCAAGCTTTTCCCACAGGAGAAAAGGCAAGCTTCCAGTTATAGCAGACCCCGCCCTAGGAACTCTGACCATAAGACACTGCCATGCAGAGTGGAAAAGTCTGCTGTTTCTGACTCGTTGGACATTTACAAAGTGGTCCTAAGCCCTGGGCATTATCCCCTGCCCTCTGTGTGTAGGAGACCACAGGCCTGGCTTTATCCCCAAGTCTGCAGCCACTGCCTGACAATTCCTAGATGCTGCTCTGCTTGGCTTTTGCCAAGGAGGGGAACAGGCAGGTTCCTTCACACTAACCCAGCTCTCATCATGAGTCAAACTCACATCTAGCAACAAAAGCCGTCCTTTCTCTGTTATCTGACATTCCTTTTCCCCTGAGTATACTTCCTGAGTCAAGAGGGAAACAATAAGCGGAGGGGGAGGCTGGATTCTCCTTCTCAAGGGAAAAAGACTACATGGGAACCAGCACGGGAGGGTGCCCACTGAGCCAAGCTGACTCAGAGCTGTGGGTTCTCCAGGAGGGCTCCAGAACCCCCTGTTTCCAAGCTTTCCTGTTACAAGTGGCCATGCATTCTAACTTAGTCTCAACTCTGAGTTGCCAGATTCATCACCTGCTCTACAACTGCAATGAGGTATCCAATGACAGGGTACCCCACCAGCTGTGACGGGCAGGCTGTGTGCACTTGGGAACCTCTCAGGATCCTGCTCTGCCTTCCAGAAATCTCCCTGGTGCCCAGGGTCATGCCTTACCTCCTCTTTCTCCAGAGCAGGGCTATAGGTCCCATGATCAAAAACCACCAACAAAAATAAAACCAAAACAGGATTTTTCATGCTGCTGATTGCCTTGGTTTGAACCTAAGAACTCATTTATTTGTAGAAGTCTCTTCTAAAAGGTGAACTATTCAATAAATAGTATAGTAATTTGCTCCACAGTTAACATTGGTATCTCAGATAAGTAAGGAACCAGTAGTACCTGACTGAAGGAATTTATGGGCTTATTTCTTTCTGGATATCCCCCTAAAGTATCATGTGCTCACAGATGGGGATATGAGCCCATGGGAGGGGGACTGGGTCGTAGATGTGCTATACTGGATCATAGGTGTGTTATATTGAATTTGTTCACTGATTCGCTTAGCATAATTCTGGACATGGATGATGGATTTACTGAAGAAGGAAGATCCACCCTGAGTGTGGATGGCACCAACCCATATCCAGACTTGTGGCCTGGATGGCATAAAAACAGAAAGCAGGAAGTCTTGCTGCTTCCTGCCTTCTTGCCATGAACCGCTTTTCCTGTCATGCCCATTGGCAATGCTGCCCTGCCTTGAAGTCAGCCAACCTCTACAAATTGTGAGCTAAAATAAACCTTACCCCTTCAATTTTCGGGTGTCAGGTATCTTATTCCTGCAATAAGGAAGTAAGACAAAGAGGGGCACCTGCAGCAAGATCAGCCAGAGACACTCCCGGACATAGCTACATAGACCCACTGCCAGGTGCACACCAACAGGCAGCTTTTCTAGTTAAAAAGAACCAACTTTCTGCTTTGGCATGGAACCAGCTTCATGATATGCTAGGGATGCTTTACAACACTCACTTTAGGGGATGGTGATGAGGCACAGTGACGCCTGCCTGGTGTGTGTTTCATGCAGGAGTCAGAAGAAACAGGGACAGGAGCCAAATGGCTGAGGAACAGGAGGAGACCTCACTGCCCACTGAGTGTAACTTCTGAACTCTACACTGAGGAAAAATGTTCTCAGCTTAAGAAAACAGATTAATAGGCAGGAAGAACCCAAGCTCAAGGCCAGCCTAGGTGAGATCTAGTCTTAGAAACAAAAGGCTTTGGGGGTTCAATCACTTACTTATATGAGGGGTACAAAGGCAAAGAAGGAAGGAGGGAGAAGAAGGAAGGAGGAAAAGTTCTGAGAAGGGATGGAAGAAAAGTAAAGAAAAAAAACCTTAAGAAAAACTCTGCAAGGGAAGACTCAAAAACCAAAGGCAAGGATGCTCCAGGGTGCCAGACCAGCCCGCTCACCTGACTGTGCTAACTACACCCTCCCTGTGTACACAGGTTGCCCTCTGGTATAACCATCCTGTCCCTCCATGGCCAGCTGGGTCCCAGGCATACAGGACCCAGAAAGGGTCAGTCTGCTAAGCCCTGCTCCTGCTCCTCAATGTATACCCATTTCCACTGCCATCAGGGCCTCCTCCCAGGCCTTCTAGGAAGCAGCCCACCACATAGCTGTCATCAGTCACTGGTCCCCAACAGCCACTGCTTATGGGCAGTAAGCAAGAGGGACTTCTTTGCCATGGGGCACCCTAATAGCTTCTATCTACAAGAGTCACTTTGGGGACAATGATGATATAGCCCCTTACCAGGCTCATCAAGTAGTGTTACCACTGATTTTTTAAATTTTTATTTTACTGAAGTACAAATATCAATGAGACAGCTTTAAGATACCACTGATATTTTAACAAAATGTCACAGAACTTATCACAGAGAGGTGTAAGTTTACTAGCTTCAGAGAACTGTCAGAGATAGACTATCTTCTGTGTACTCTAAGCTAACTACTCCCAAATTGAGCACAATTCTCCTACCACCTTTTATAGTGGCAGAGCCTGAGCAAACCCATTTCTTGGTGTTTTTGGTTTCTGAGTTTTGAATGGCAACGTTTTCCCTGGGAATTAACCTTCTGAAAGAGAAAGAGAAGAATAGACTCGCTTTCACCCAATTATGTAAAGCACAAATTACAGCTGGGACTGTGGGCATATGACTATAATTTCAGCACTTGAGAGGCTAAGGCAGGAAGATGGCAGGTATGAGCCTTGCACGGGCAACTCAGCCACAAGCAAGTCCTTGTCTCAAAAAAATTAAGAGAAGGGCTGGGGAATGTAGCTCTCAGGGAAAGGCCCAGTGCAGTCCCCACTATCAGCCCAACCCACAAGTCCTGTTACACACAGACTGGGCGTGCAGATTTATGAGAGCTGTATAGTACGTGGGCTGATACGGGATACTGTCATCCCTCAGGTCAGCTTGCCATGGCTTGTTCATTTGTTCAAACAGTAGTTACAGTTTGTGTCAAGTTGTCCCCCCAAAGCCTCATGCATTCATGGACCGCTTCTGGAGTTTGTGATTGATTCCTGATCCTATGCTGTGACTGCAGCTGTGAGTGCTACACCTTGGCCCTGGAGTGGGTAATCTGCATTAAAGTGTAAGGAGGAGAGAGAGGCTTGCTAGCTGCCTGAGCTGCTGCCACTCCTTTTGCTTTTGTTTTTGCTCTTTGCTGCAGGGCAACTGGTGTACTCTGCCTTGAGCCAGCTGATTATGGACTGAAACCTCCACTGACTGTGAGCTAAAAAAATAAAAAAAACCCTTCCTGCCTTAATTATGAGAGTCAGGCATTTGTCCCAGCAATGAGAGAAGAGTAACTGAGACAGTTACAATGCTCCTGTTTCAGTCATCATCATATCTGGAATCTGATACGGAGAAGACATACCTAGAACTCAGGAAAGACAGTTTCAATATGCTGTATCAATTACATAGTAAAACACACACTTACTATCCTCAGTTACCTGAAATTATACAAGTCTCATACTATAAGTCCCAACTTATGAATGTGTTCCATCCTGAGAGAAAGTTCATAACCAGGATTTGCTCACAATCCGACAAAAGAAGAAAAGACTAGCACTCCACATGAAGGTTCTTGAGGGCACTTGGGTCTAGCACCCGAAGCATGGTCAGTGCCATGGTGGACACAGTGACCTATGCTGCACTTACCAATCTGCAACAGTATGGGTGTGACCAGTGCTGTCTCCATGGCATAACAGAATTCCCTGCCAAACATCACTGCCCCATGCATCACCCACAGGCGCATGGGGATTCGGTCTATGGACCCCTCGCTGATGGTCTCATCACAGTTCTCTGTCTCCAGGTCTCCAGATTTCTGTGGGTCCGGCAGGGGCACAGGTAACTCTTGCACTTGCATAGATTCCGAGTCAGCATTCTGCGGAGCCATTTTCATTACCACCAAAATATATATATATATATATATTTTTTTTTTAACTATATAAATAATACTATCATATCTCTTTAATGATAAATTAAGACGTCTCGTTCTGCTCCAGGTGCATTCCTCAGGCAGGCAACACTTATTCCTCTTTGTATAAATGGGTGTCTCAGCTTCTCCCGATTGCAGAAGACACGCAGCAAACAGAGGGTTTTTGGTTGGAGTGTAAACATATGGCTTGCTGGTTCACTGCAAGTTAGAGTTAAAAATCCATAAATGCCACTCAGTTAATACCAGTTTCATCATCATTACTGAAGAGGCGCTGCAGTCACTTCTCTTGCTACAGAGAGGTGGGAAGGTGACAAACACAGGTGGTCCTCTGTGAATCCCCATCGAGTGACTGGAGGATCTGCAAAAGAAGAAAGACACCTAGCTAGAGTCAGGGGCAGCCCTTCTCGTGGCCTGCCACGAGCTGCCCACCCACCACTAGAACCTGCATGCTTCAGGGACTGGCCTTGCCATTCAGGACCTCTCCAGGCCCACCCCACCCCTGGCTCTCTGGGAGTGTCCATGCAATGGACAACTTGACCACTAGAGAAATGCCAGTAACTCATGGGAGATTTAATCCTGGGTGGACAAAGGTGGTAGAAGACAAGGAGCCATAACAAAGCCAGCAGTGCTTTAGCCAAGGAAAACACTGTCACCTCTGCATCCTGTGGTACACAAATATTCCTGTCTGCACCCTGCTTAACCCACCAGCATTATGATAAGGGGTAGAGGGGTAGCTGAAAACCAGCCACAGAGGGGCTTCAGGTACCACCTGGAAAAATGACAAAGAAAGATAGATATGGTGAAGAGAGCTGGACTGCGAGCAAAGACCCAGCACTGGCTGCAGCAAGGAAGTCCAAAGTCTGTCCTGAGGCGGGGTCCTCGCTATCAGCCATCTTGGCCAGTTATCCTTGAACCACTCGGCTTATAAAACCTGCTGATAACAAATGAGAGTTACAGACCCCCTCCCAAAAAATATGTAAGTATGGACCAAACTCCTTGGAACATGTAGGGGTACAGAGACTCCAAGCCCATATATGGCATTCTTGGGGATTATGGAACCTCTACAACCCAGTCCTAAAGTATCATCCATGCCTGTTCCTATGACCAGCTTATGACATGGTCAAACTGGTTGAACACAACATAATAGCACGGACTGCTGAGCAATAGCTGGAAATGGGCCCTTAGAAAAGCCCCAGGCAAGAGGCCAGTCATCTCCCAGAATTAAGATCCTCAGGAGGTGGGCTCCACATAAGGGGTCCCTGAAGTCATACAAAACACTGCTAACATTTTATATTAAAAGCAGGTCTGTACAAAAAAAAAAGGAGGGGTGTGCTGAGACTGCAACTGAGACTGGGTGTGGTGGTGCACGCCTGTAATCCCAGCTCCTGGGAGGCTGTAAACAGGAGGATCACTGTGAGTCCAATCTAGTAGTGAGACCCTGAACACCCTGTAGACCCTTCCCTAAAATACAAAATACTACTACTACTACTACTACTACTACTACTACTACTAATAATAATAATAATAATAATAATAATGGGCTGGGGAGATGGCTCAGTGGGAATAAGTGCTTCCCTGGCAAGCACAAGGGTCTGAGTTCAATACCTGGTTCTGAAAAAAAAAATTAAAAATAAATAAATAAATAAATAATAATATAAAGCAGGTCTGTGGGCTAAAACTTTACTGAAGTTTTTTTTGTTTTTGATAAAAAAAAATCTAGTATTATCTATTTAACCAAAGATGAGTTTTGATTAACCCTGCCCCCTTTCTGGAGTGGGGACAGAAACCTCCAGATATCAGCTGCACATAGGCTTTTCCAAGTCCCACAGGGAGGGAAGGCCTGGGGACCCAATGAGAGCTGCTCCTCCCAGAGCTCTGGCTCTTTCCCATATTTGCTCCCTCGCTGCAGCTGAAACCCGATTCCCTGAAAGGGAAGGTCCAATTAAAGTTGCTAGCAATCCTAGCAATATACTTGTTTTCACATTCCCCAAACTTCACCTCAGCCCTCATTTGAAAGGTCCTCTGCCAAGTAAATCTTAAATAAAGCAGTGTTTCCAAACTACCACCTGCCTGCAATCGTCTTTCTAAAGACTTTCTCATGGAACCACTTCCAACATGCGCAAGGCAAACAGTGGAGCATAACAAATCGCCTTGCTTTGGCATCAACACTGCTACTTCTGACCTATGCATAGCATTTCTGAATCATTTTGATCGTAAGAGAATGCTGGCACAATTTTCTTTTTGCAATTTTCCAATCTCACATCAAAATAAGTCACTGATTTAACTAACTGCTTTTTTCTACCAGATAAAAGGGATCAGAGTATATTCACACACTGTCTGTGGAGTCTACATAAATCAACTGTGCTTTGCAATGAGTTTCCAAGAAATTCTAACCACTTAATTACAAACATCAAACACTTCTGCTCAGTAGGCCCTTTGTCCCACTGCTGTTTCCATCCTATGAGAGAACTGCCTGAAATGCAGCCGGATTTACCTAAGTCATTTCAGCAACAGCTAAAAGTGAGGCAATACACCGGCATAGTAAGTGTGCATGAATTATTCTAAGGCAGTGGCTCTCAAATGGGGGTGGTTTTCATTGTCACTAGTGGAGGGGCTGCTCCTGGCCTGGGCTGCTGTGGGGTGCACAGCTCCACAGCTTAGAACACTCCACCACCAGACCTCAACAGTTTCAGGCTAAGAAACTCTGTTCCAAGGTTATTAAAGGGGCTGCTTTAAAAATGCTTGAACCCTTGTTATATGTTGAGCCAATCAATAGACTAGATGTGGCCACCTTTCCTGTAAAGTTTAGGTGGCAAGTACTTTAGGCTTCAGAGCCTGCATACTATCTCTATCACATATTCTCTGTTTTTGTTTTTAACAATCCCTTAAAAATGCAAAAAACCCACTCAGCCTACTTGCCAGCCCAGTAAGTTCAGGTCTCAAGCCTGTGATAATTTCCAACTTCCACACTAGATGAGAGTCAGTGGGATCTCAAAGTCTCACCAGGCAATGACTTTCCTCAGGGTAGTTTTTCAGGGGGACAACTGAAGGGAGGGACTGCTGGGTTTTCACACTTACCCAACTTTACCACTGCTGTTCTGTGTAAAATGTCTTAATTGACATGTAAAGCAGACCTGGAGGCAGTTGCCATTAGACCACACTGGCTGAGAGGTGACTTCAGAGACCAGCTGGTAATGCTGCGGCCACACCTTCCTAGCCAACGCTACTTCTCCTGGGCCATAGCCTTTCCTAGCAGTTTACTGGGATGAGAGGTCTAAGCAAGAATTGCTGAGGAGCAGCAAACTGTGGCAGCCTCAACCACAGATCTCTGGTCATAGCTGTCACCAGGTTGGCTCAACATGTCTCCATTTTACCTGGGAACAATAGGGAGTTCACAAAATTCAAACACATGGGCCACAGCATAGAATGCTGATGGAATCCCCAATGAGTACAAGAACTCCCCTGAAGCCAAAGGCAGGTACTGTCAGCTCCTCTGATGTGTTTCAGGTAGCCCTATCCTATTTCCAACAACTAGTTGAAAATTGGCCACTCTGTGAGAAGACGAGGAGAAAGACAAACACCTGAACGTGAAAACTGTCCAGTCCTGAGCTGGCTACCTCTACAAGGTCAGGGTCAGGCAAGTATGAGCTCTGTGGGCTCAAACCAACAGAGACCAGCCACGTGTTAGCCCTGTTTGCACCTGGGCCTTCTGAGAAAGGATGGCCCAGCAAGGATAAGTATATCCACCATCATCTTAGTGTATACAAACTGCCCACTTCAAGGATGATGATCTACTCAACTACATTACTAGTGATTTCTAAAAGCACTGAAACAATTCTTCTGAAGGGATACCATTCAAGCATTGCAACACGCTGGTAGCAACACATGAAGGAACAGGCTGCTCCTGTCCAAGGAACAGGCAGCTCTGCAATCCCCGGAGCCTCTTCTGGCTGCTCAGAATGTAGAGAAGTTCAGCATAAGCTGTGACTTCTTCTGGAATCTTCTATTCAATACCAGTGAAATGGTCAAGGCAAGTTTTCCCCATCACAGAAAAAAGCATTTCCCTTGGAACCTGCTCGGGTGATTGTTGAGCACTCAGTGACAACAATTTTGTTATGATCTGCAGATGCACTCAGACAAGTGAAACGACAATTGTTCCAATCAACAACTTCCTCTATTGTCCTGTTTCTAATTTAAGGGTGACTGATGCCAAACATGTGACTTCCCACAATTTGCTGTGTGGAAAAGTCGGCTGGGAACTTAATCTCATCAAAAAGTTAACTGGATGGTAATTTTGGACAAGCACCCCAAACTTGGCTTAAAGTTTCAGGCCAACCTAATTGCCATAAGCTTCAATAGCACAGTAATATGAAATTCAGTAATACACGAGTCCTGGAAAGAGGCCTGGCTAACATATGCTGCGCTGTGACTTGCATGTACACCAGCAGGGGTTATACACTCTGAGGGCAGCAAATGCTTCAGAGTGACTGGTTCATTGAATAGCTGTGTGTCACATCTACCATTTAAAACAGGCACAAGTTGAGGAAACCCACCCTTAAAAGTCCCATTAATATAGTAGGTGCTGAATTTACTATGAGTTACATCCTAGTCAAGCCATAAGTTGAAAAATACCCTATGCTAAGAATGCTTGGATTCTATCCACTCAGCATCACACCCAGGCTCAGTCACACAGCACCCTGTACACAGAACTGTTCCTGTGTGAAAGCGGGGCCACACTGCCTGGCATCCAGAGAGCAGCTTACCATGTTTCTAGCTCGGGTAAAGCTCAAAAGCCAAAGTTCAGAGTATAGTTTCTACTGAATGCCTACAACTTTTTTTTTTTTCTTGTATTTAGGATAGGGTCTACAGGGTCTACATAGATCGGACTTGTAGTGACTCTCCTATTTTTCATCTTCCCAAGTCCTGGGCTACCATGTCCAATCTCAATTGTTGCCTCAGCACGCTCTCATGGCATGTGGAGGATAGAACCCAGCCACTGCACTGTGCTTAAGGAGGTGCTTTAGTCCCCTGTGAATGCTATGACCTCCGCATCATCATAAGATCAAAATTCTTAAGGTGGTCCACTAAATCAGACAGCTACACTAATGCTTCCCTATCAATACGCCAGATGAACCTCAGATGCCCCTTGTTTCTCACTTTGCCTGTCCTCTCATCAGCATCTCTTCCAGATGGGTGGGAGTAAGGACAATCGATAGGTAACACAGAAGCTAGCAAAACCACGCAAATGGCAGCCCAGAATAGAGAAAATCTGCCCTTGAACAAAGCACACATAAAAGTCAAATCAAATCAAGCAACTTCAAATACCATTGTTGAGAATTAAATGCAACATTCTGACAGTTCTGCTTATATATTTCCTGAAACACATTTAATAAATTCCACTGACTGCCAATATAAAGATCAATATATTAAGAGAATGAAAGGACAAACCACAGATCAGGAAAAAATATTTGAAAAAGACACATCTGATAAGGATTATTATTCAAAATATGTAAAGAACTCTAAAATCAGTAAGAAAACAACTTGATAAAAAATAAGTCAAAGATTTTAACCAGCGGTTCACCAAAGATACAGTCATAAAAGATGTGCAATTAAGCACGTGAAAAGATGTTCTACATCCTCTTTCATCAGGGAATGGCCAACTGGAACAACAGATGCTGCTCTACACATGTCGAAGTGGCCAAAATGCAGTACAAGCACATCATCAAGGATTGGCCAGGACGGACAGCAATGGGAATTCTCACTGGGAATGCAAGATGGGACAACCATGCTGGAACACAGTTGGACTGTTTTTAAAAACTGAACATGCTCTCACCCTGCAATCCAGAAGCAAGCTTCTTGGTATGTACCCAAATGAAAGAAATCTTACCTATACAGATGTTTACTGCAACTTTATGTATAATTTCCAAAAGGTGGAAGCACCCAACATGTCCTTCTGTAGGTAAATGGACAAATGCGGTATGGTACAACCTGACAGAACATCATTCAGCACCAAAAAGAAATGAGCCATCAATCCACAAAAAACCAAGCCTTACATGCACAGTGCTAAATGAAAGGAGCCAGCCTGTGTGATCCTAATTCTACAACATCCTGGCAAAGATAAAATTACAAAGACAGTACAAAGATTTTGTTGAATAAGCAGGGCACAGGGAATTTCAGGGCAAGGAAAACCGTCTGCATGATGCTATCATGGTGGCTGGACCTCATTACGCATTGTACAAACCCACAGCTATACAACACTGACAGTGAGCCCTATAGTAAAATGATGGAAGTTTCTGACTGTCACAAAGGTACCCCTTTTGTGGGGTTGCTGACAGTGGGAGGCTATGTACATTTGAGGAAAGTGGAATACATAAACTCTCTCTCAATTTTGCTGCAAATCAAAAACTTCTCTAAAGAGTTTGTTTAAAACAATATCAGTGCTGTTTGCTCATATTTAAGTAAATAGTAACCAACCCAAAACTCCTCACAAGGACAAAGACCATCACGTAGTGGGATATGCCTACAGCAGCCTTCCATGCAGCTGGCTCACACTACAACAGTCCCAAGGTGCACTTACTGGCCCGTAGTTATATGTGCCACCTGAAGCAAACTAGGTTGGTCTCAGGCACAATTAACACAAATTCAATTTAGTCATGTGACTTTAGTCTCCCCAGAACATACAGCTTGTTACCACCATGAAGTCTGAGTTAGAGTAGCCCGCAGGGCCCTTCTGGGCTCCACCTGGGTCCATAACTTGACCACTCAAGAGGGCCTAGAACTCCACTGCAAGGCACTAAAGGTCTGAAGTCGAATGCGCTGCTCACAGGCGCTGTGTCACCTGAATGTGACTACACCTATTTTTACTCTGAAAGTGTCCTGTTGTGTAGAATGCTTGTTGCCACTCCCAATGTGAGTAATCAAAGCATAACCAGGCCTAAATTCTTAATGACCTAGCCACTGTGTGCTCTATGTCACAAGTCAAGGATACCTCATAAACTAAAATCCAACATCTTCCACATTCCACACCCTTTTACTTGCCCTCCTCTTGACCCAAGCTTGTTGTCAACTTATTGATGACAGGAAAAAAGGTGAGTAGCCAGATCTGTGTGTGCACATGTTTATATCTACCTGTGTGTCTGGGTATGTCTATGTCTATTTGTACTGTATATGTAGATGTTTTGCGTTTCTATATATAAAGCACTCTGAGTACTGAAGTTTCTGGAAGGCATCCAAGGGAGGGGTCCACTGTACCAGTCAATCTCTGTAAAATATTCTTGCTGGATTAGCATTGTAACATCAGAGAATTGGTCATGCAGGGAACTTTAACATACCTTCTCTGCTGACCACATGTACCAGTTTAAACTGGCTCTTGGAGACTGGTCCTTTTCATACAGGGGGTGCATTTCCTTTTACCTCCACCAAAGCCGCTCCTCAGGCCCTACTTGTCTCCTGGGCTAGGCTACAATGACACTGGACAGAAAGAAGAACTGCAGGCTCACTACAGAACAAATGGCTATCAACCCCTCCCCCGGGGCCACCTGAGGAGCTTGGCCCTGTTTCCAAGACCCTGAGTGCCCTATGTCCTTTCAGTCAGCCTAGGCTCCTAGGTGGTTCCTTAAGGTTCCATCAGACCCAGAGGCCCACGCTGGGTGTCCAGTACCCACCCTGAATCACTCTTAGGCCAAACTAATCACAATTACTCCATTAAAATGAGAAAGCCAATTTTGAGAAATCCCTTCCTGTTAATGAAAAGAGCAAGATAATCACACAGCTCAAAGAAAGCCCACTTCTCCTTTGGTCAGAAAGCAGAAACTAGTGCATCAGCAACAAACAACTGAAGATTATTACTTTTTATTTTATGCTCAAAAATTAGCACGTAAGTAAATTGCTTTAGTGCCTTACATTACTGCAATGTAAGTAAATTTCAAGACACGTAAACACCAAAACTAATTAAGTCTCCTGAAAACTCACTGCACTCTCCACACAAATCACAATGGCACACACTGACTGCACAGCTATATGCCATTTTAAAGGACAAGAACCTCTGTCCTTTGGTGAGCTAAAATGAGCACAGGGACTCTTAGGACATAAGGAGTCAGGTCTACCCGCAGCATGTGGTGAGCTGCCTCTGAGCAGGTCACCCAGACCCCTGACATCCTGCTCAGTCTCCACAGTCTAATACAGCCCTGCAGGCCTGCCACGAACCAGCTGGCAGACCTTGGATGAGTACATTTACTGTTGCTGGGCCTACTTCCTCACGCAGTAAACTGCAGATGCCAAACGGTGCTTCCCCAGGCCAGGGAACTTCCTGGTTCCCTATGCCAACAAGTGAGCCCATGCTGGCCAGCAGCTACAGCATCCATCTCCTGGGTCTCCCAGGTCCACTGCAAGAATGGTAACCCTACCAGCTAGCAAGGAACCAGACCTGACAAGTAGACTCAGTGCCCCTGAAAACTAGCAGATGAAAATCTGGAATAACTACAGAATTTAGAAAAGGCACCATGAAAAACCTCTCTGAAAACTGTCCTCCTAGTTGTTCACATGGACCCTTCTAATGTGTAGGTGCATTCTATAAAGTAGGGCAAGGCAACTCCCTGAGAACTGTTATGGTTCAGATCTAAATTGTCCTAAAGTTTCATGTGTTTGAAAGGTGATATTTATCAATGGATGCACCTATTAATGAGTTCATAGCTAGACATGCTATGAGGAGGGTCACTGGGGTATAGGACATGAAGGGCATAGTCTTGTCCCCAGCGCCTCCACTCTCTGTCCTTGGCTGCCAGGGGTTGAACAGCTTTCTTCCACGATGCCATTTCTGCTTGGAGCCAGCCCAACATGGACTGAACCTGTGGGCCAAAATAAACCTCCACTCCTTTAAGTTGTGAATCTTGGATATTTTGTTCCAGTGACAGGAAATGACTAAGACAGGAACCAAATCCTTACTAGACAGGCACCTAGAGGCTTCCTACAAGAGCACCCCGGCCACCATCAACCCTCAGGGACTCCTCATTCCAGGAAGAAATTCTAGTATGAAGCTGATCAGGGCTATTAACTCAAAAAGGCCTTTTACACCCATTTCTGAAGGCTACTTTTCCATGTGCAAAGGAAAAGACAAGAAATGCCAACAGAGATGTGGGATGCTACCATGAATCTTTAAGGACTTATGGGGTAAGGCATGAGTTTACAGACTGGTCCAGACATATAGAACCCCATCTCTCAGGAAAGAAGCATTCAGTAACACCATAGGGAATAGCCTCTTGTGGAGAGCTGGCCTGGTTAAAAAAACAAACAAACAAACCCACAAAAAATAGAGCAAACAGAACACATCAGGTTAATTCCCTTCCTGACCCCTTTAAAGAAGAAGTTGGAAACAGCAGTTTCTGTCTACCAGATACTGTCCTGTCCCTAAACAGATGGTTGGTGAGCTACTCTCAGCTATGGGTATTTTATGTGCAAGAGTCCACAGCTCACCAGCACTCCATATGCCACCCAGTGTGCAAGAGGTGTACACACTTGTGCATGCAAAAGCATGTATGTGTACATGCACAAAGAGACAACAGAAAGGATCATAAGTCTGTGCCTAAATATTGATTGCTTATTATGGTCTTTGAGACATATAACAAGATGGGGAGCATAGTCTTCCTGGCTGCTGTTAGGATTGTGATGATGAAGGCTGCAATACTATTAAGACAGCCCTCAATATACAGTGGTACCTTGGTTCATGAACTTAATTCTTCCTACATTTCTGGGTGCAAACTGAATTGGACAAGAACTAAATCAAATTCAATGGTTAGATTCCCATCATACCACCACCTCCATGCATCTGCTTAGGCCACCACAGAAGGACCCTAATTGGCCTGACAGCATCACCCTTAACCCTGGGTCCATTCTCAATATTATAACTACGAGAACCACATAATATGTTATGTTGGATGACACTCTTGCTTCTAACTCTGCCCCAGGTCTGAAGTGGTTTCCAAAGTCCCTCCAAGAAACCTCATTGGCTTTCTAGTCACTGGTTCAGCTGCACCTCTACTGAGCCCTATATAACTTACCCTGCTCACAGTGATATAAGTTCCAGAAAACCTCATCACACAGCCTCTCTGCCAGCACTGCCTGCCCCACCAGCCAACAGCACAAGATTAAAAAATCAAGCATAATGTTAAGTGAAAAGAGACAAACTCTACTAAAGTTTACCTGACAGCAAGTATTTTCAGTATAGGGCCAAATCCAAGTGCTTATTATATACTTTCTAGAACTTAGGGGCAAGCGAGGAACAGTAGCAAGTGTCCGCAGTCCCAGTTTGGGAGGCTGAAGCAGGAGGATGACTTAAGCTCACAAATTCAAGGCCAACCTGGACAACATATCTTAAAATCAACAAGAAAATTAGCAATCAAAACACTTAAGCACCGAGGAATTAGGATTTAAAATAAAAACTTTTAAAAAAACTGAATCCCCTTCAAGTTCTACTAAAACTGCACCCAAATATCAAGGGGAATACCACCATATCAACCACTTAGAAAGTGGGTAACAAAAGCTCACTGGGAAGGAAATCACATGGAAACCAGGATAAACAGCCCCCTAAAGAAAACACTCCACACCATTTAGCTTCCTTACTTCTGATCCTTGCAGTTTCCCTGGTTTTCACAATCAGCTGAGTAAGAAGATTTTTAATTAAACAGCAGTAAGGGCTTTTTTCCCTCACTTCTTCCTAAATGTTCTAGCACTAGGACACTCTAGTCAGAATGAAGCTTTGGCTGCCATGGAAACAGGGGCAAGCTTTTCAATGGTACAGCTCCTAGAATCCTGGTTATCTCTCAGGAAACTCGAGCTAGAGCACTGATCTAGCTCAATAAGTGACTATCACCAGAAGTTCTAGCATGAGTGAATATTTCTCAGAATCACTGATTATTCCATTTAGGAGAAATTCCGTGTAGAAACAAACTCAGTTTCTGTCATCCATCATTCTGAAGAGAGAGAGAAAGGCAAGCTGAAAATCACCTAACTGCACATGGAACAACTAAATGGTATAAAAATAAAAATTCTACATAGTACATATATATGATCAAGATCTAACTCCAAAGACAAAATAAAAAATACCGCTGAGAAGACTGCCAAAATGTAGCTAAGCCCTCTGAAGTACTCACATATAAAATAAAATCAAAGTACTTTGAGATTTTCAATATATCCTACATTAAAAAAAAAAAAAAAAAAAAAAAGGCTAGGCTATGGAAGGAAAAACTGGAACCTGCCTAGCAATGCAGACTTAGATTATTATACATGCATTTCTAGAGCTGGAAAGTCTCACGTGTATACTAGTCCCCCTTACCCTCAGGGACGTACTCTGAAGTCCCCAGAGAATGGCTGACACCCAAATAGCATACACACGCACAAATGTAATGCCTTTCTGTCTTCACTAAGCATTCACACTGTGGTCATAACTTCTCTAGTACATCAGCAACAGGATTCTTTTTCTTCTTCACAACTCCATGGATGAAAGATTCATTCTCACTGCAGATCACAACAATCTCAACATTTTCCCCTCATAAATTTGGTAACGTTCACACTGTCACTTAGAAGAAGTATTTTATGGTTTCTCTTTGGCATATCTTGGCTCAGGAGACGGCTCAGTGGAATAAGTGCCAACTGCCAGCCATCACTGTTGCCACTTTGGGACCATTATTAAGTAAAATAAGGGTTATCTGAACATGAGCACCACTACCACACTGGCAGCAGTCAATCTGCCAGGCCCCCAACAGATGGGTGGCATAGAGAGCATGAGCACAGTGGCCATTCACACCCCAGGCAGGACAGAGCGGGGCAGTGGGAGATTAATTTCACCACATTATGCAGAATGGACACACAACTGGAAATTTACAATTATTTCTGGAATTTTCTTTTGATATTTTCATCAGGCCTCTGAGATGTTAGGCAAATGAAAACTATAAAGTAAAACAGTGAGAAATGTTAATTAAACCTAGTTTTTATAAAGTTCAAGTTCTGGTGAATGAAGAAAACTTACCAATGGCTTTATCCAGAGGCTAGATTTGTTCCTACTTCCTATAACCAAATAAACAACAAAAGCCACCACCAGCATTCCTGCACACAGCAGGCAGCCAGGCACAAACACTGCACACAAAACAACAGCACCTTCCTCCCAGCCCTAAAAACAGGTGGAAGGTGACCTCAAGTAAGCTCAGCTCCTTGTGACTCTGTAGCCCACGGTCTCTTGTGTTAACCCACTGCAGAGGAACAGAGATGAGAGGATCAGAATGGGCACTTCTCTGTCTCCCCTGCTGCACTCAGGGAAGCAGCTGGGACTAGGCCTTATCTCACACAAAGAAAGGACTTGTGGGCAGTAGGCCTGGATTTCCTTGACTGCATAAATCAAAAACCCATAAAGTATCTCCCCATATCCACTGAGGTGCAACCCTTTACACCTGATGACTCTCCATTTTCTTTGATGAGGAAACTCTACTCTAGTACTTAATGGATAATCTTCCAGCTCTGAGGAAAGTTGGCTCTTCAGAATCAAGTGTTTCCTGGGCACATGGACCATGTGTGACCATCACTGGATTAATTATAGTGACCTGGAGATACCAACAGTGAATTCCTAAGACTGCAGCACACATCAAAAGTAGAACATCCCAAAAGCATTAACATGTTTTGGTTTGTGACCAGATGTCCCCAAAGCCTCATGCAGTCATGGGTTGGGCTTGTTCAGAGGGGGCTGAATCTGAAATGTGTGATTTTGGGATTAAGGGTTACTAAATCAGTAATTACTAAATCAGTCCACTGACTGGTTTGGTACCACCCTAATCCCAGGAGCCTGGATAGAGCATAGAAAGGGTAGAAAAAAACCTGTTTATGCCCCTTGCTAGCTTTTCCTATCTTCTGCTTGCCATGAACTATTTTTCCTCTGCAGTGCCTCTCTGTCATGCCACCTGCCTTGGAGCCACACAACTATGGACTGAAAGCTGAAATAAACTTTTTTTTTTTTTAATTTTTGAGACAGGGTCTCACTAAACAGTTCAGGCTAGCCTTGAGCTTTTTAAAACTCCCAACGATCCTCCTGCCTCAGCCTTTAGGGTGCTGGGATTACAGAATTGCACTGCCATGCCTGGCTTTTCCTCCTGTAACTATGGGTTATTGGTATCAGGTATTTTATCTCAGCAATGAGAAAGGTAAACAAGACAGAATTTGGTAGAAGTGGTGTTGCTGTGGTGACTGTACCTGACCATGTGGTTTATGAGGCTTTGGAATTGGCTTGTGGAAAGGAGAGTTAGGAGATGTTGGCTTATTAAAGCTGGAACACCTTAGTCTGTACTTGATCAGAAATTCTGGTCACTGTATAGAACAGAAGGTTGACAAAAATCCTGCTGGTAAAGGCTTCTGGGCTCAGAAGCTTTCTGCTGGGAAGTAGGGCTGCACTGGCTGTTGGACTCCAGATGATGTGTGTTAATGGCTTGGCAGAAAGTTTGTCTGCATTTTGCTCATGTCTAGGGTCTTGGCCTGATATTGAGATTAAGGGTGGCAGACTAATTAATCTTGCAGAAGAAATTTTAAGGCAGTCTAATGAGGTGATGGCATGGCTATTGTTGGGGGCTTTTAGCCAGATTTATATTGAGAATCAATAACAAAGTACCTAGCAGAATGATTTAAATTTTTTGAGTTTGGCCAGAAAGGAAGCTCCAGCAAATTTGTGAACTGCAAAGATAGAACAGAGATCTTAACTGCTGAAAAGGAATGGAATAGAAAAGTTGGCCCATATGCATCAAAAACAGCAGCAAGACTATACCCTTTGTAGCCTCAAAATTGCAAAAGTGAATGACTTTGCTTTGAAAAGACAGCCTCAGAGCACTATGTACCACAATGGTGGTGGCCTAGGGAAACTGTTCCTTAGTATTTGGTTCATAAGTATTGAACTCCTACAGACAAGACAGAAGGAAGCCTGGCTACTGATCTAGCTGTCATCCACATGGTACTGGTTTTAGGCATGTACATAGTGCCAGAGTTCTGAAGTTTGGAAGGCTTCCACCTGTACTTCAGCAGAAGGCCTGGTAAGTCAAAGCAGCATGCCCCCTGACAGGGCACTGTGTGAAACTGTACTAAGCCAAAGGGGCAATGGAAACCCCAGAAGGCTAGGGAGGCAAGGCACATGCATCATCTAAGGAAGTCTGCAAGGACTCAGCAAAGCCAGCCACAGAAAGCAGTCATGGGAACTACAACCACCAAAAGTGCTATAGGGGTGAAGCCATCCAACTCCTCAGGAGTTGTACATGGATCTATAACACTTAATGTTTGGTCTACTAGATTTTATACTTCTTTCAGTCGCATTCCTTTGTCTCTTCCTATTTGTACATTTTGCTAATGTTTATGCCACTGTATGTTATGTTTTAACTTTCTTTTCATTTGTACAGGGGCTCACAGCTAAAAGTCTGCCTTAAAACTCAGTGGAGACTTGGGGAGTTGGACATCAGAAATGCTGAAACTCTTAGGACTTCAGCAGCTCTTACAGGTAAACTATACACCTTTCATGTAAAGAAATGTATTTGAGTCTTTGGGGAGTCATGATGTTATGATCTATGTCTAGACCATAACCTTATGCAGTCATAGGTTGGGCTTTTTTTAAGAGGTGGCTGAATCTAGAGTGTGTGACACAGGAATTGACTCATGGTGCAATGCTTGGATCAAGGGAACTAGGATTAAGGATGGCAGTGGTGCCCACCCTAAGTACCCTGGATAAGATATAATGGACAGAAAGAGCTGTGGTCATATTTTGCTTGTGTTACTACCTACTGCCCACCATGAACTATTTCTCCTCTGCAATGCCTGTTGCTGCAATTTCTTTTTTCTTTCTTTTTTTTTTTTTTTGGTCTTTTTGAGACAGGGTCTCACTATGCAGTTCAGGCTGGCCTTAAGCTCACTTTGTAACTCAGGCTGGTCTCGAACTCACAACAATCCTCCTGCCTCAGCCTCCCGAGTGCTGGGATTACAGGCATGCGCCACCACGCCCGGCTTGCAATTTCATCTGAGTTGGAGCCACCCAATTATGAACTGAAACGTCTACAAACTGTGAGCTAAATAAACCTTTCCCCTTTTAACTCTGGATGGATATTTTGTCTCAGCAATGAGAGAAAAAGTAATTAAGATACATGTGTACATATTTCACTCTCTGGAATTCATGGACATAAATGAAGCTACAGAGATACTTACTACACCAAGAAACCTCAGGTGCCCCTGCCATAGGTTAGAAATGGTCATAACCACATACAAAATCATGCATATAGCGTGACTGCTTGTTGAAAGGAAGTATCTTGAGTGTAAAAGCAGGATACAAATCAAGTACACATTATAATCACATGAAAGTTTTTTTTTTTTTTTTTTAATAATATGGATGCATACCAATAGGTGTTAATATTGTCTCTCTTCTGTCTCTGTCTCTCTCAGCACTGGGAACCACACTCAGGGTCCTGTGCCATAAGTGTTTTGCTATTGACTTTCCAAAAAACTGGCTTTAAACTCACAACTGTCACTCCTCAGCCTCCCCAATAGCTGGGATTACAGGTATGTGCCACCACCAAACCATTATTATTTCTGTGTGGTTCATAGATTCCTTCTGCTTCTGTGAGAACTAAATTTTATTTTAAAACAAAACAGTACACTATCTTTAACAGTAGATTTTATGAGCTGGACAATTATACATTCTATGATTCTAGCTACTTGGAAGACTGAAGCAGATGGATCAAGATTCTGTTACAAAGATTAAGAAAGAAAGAAAGAAAGAAAGAAAGAAAGAAAGAAAGAAAGAAAGAAAGAAAGAAAGAAAGAAAAAAGAAAAGAAAAGAAAAGAAAAGAAAAGAAAAGAAAAGAAAAGAAAAGAAAAGAAAAGAAAAGAAAAGAAAAGAAAAGGGGGATGCAGCTCAATGCCAAGGCCCTGGGTTCAATTCCCAGCCTCATTAAAAAAACAAAAACAAACACAGAGACAAAAAAATCTGCCTACAAACTAAAATGCCATCAGGTCCATTTAGTTGGTCCAGACTCAAGGCCAACTGCCAAGAAACAACACAGAAGCACTCCTCAGCCTAACATCAGGACTTAAGATAACAAAGTGCACCCCACAGGGAGGGAAGAGCAGGTTCCTCTCAAAGGCTTCTAGCACGTAAGTGGCAAGGTCCTTCACTGTGGCTCTCCCACAGCTTCACAACTACAGGGCTACTTATGCAGAGGGCCACAGCTCGGACTGTACTGTACTTTCACCTTCCACATCAGACTGACATCAACCAACTGACCTGTCTCCACTGACTTGATTTGCCAAATTCTCTCATAAAGCCCTGTAACTATATGTATCCATGGTCAGCCCGACCACAAGGTCCTATGCACACCATAAAAGGAGCCAGCTGGTCCTTCAATACAGACAGGCCTGTGTGGGACTAAGGAGTCTATTCTGTGTCTATCTGAGATGCATGTGGTAGAAGGCTCCTTAGACCCACCGTTTCTCAGCTGAAGACATCAACAGGCAGGTTCCAATTTCATAACTCTGGGGCCTAAGGCCCACGCTATGCACTGCCCTGAAAATCAGATCATAGCTTGGGAGGCAGAAAAATAGCTAGAACTCCCAGTGACCTGCACTGCCAGGTGGGCACAGGTGCTATGATGGGCTGGCTCGGTATGGGCCACAGGTCTGCATGCCACCATCTGCAAAGCTGCACACATCAACTCACATGTGCAAAGAACATTTTTCTCTTATTCTAGGAGTCCAGTGACCTTCACCAGAATCTTCCACATCTAGAAGCTTCATGTAAATTCAAGTCAGACAAAGATCAGGCTGTACCTACAACCACAGCACAGTGTTGCAGACATAACTCATTTTAAACAACATTCTCTGATTGTCGCTCTGTATATAAAACCCTTGCTGTTAAGCACCAGAAGGCAGCTCATGACACTGCAGATACTGAAGCCCAAGAGCTTTAAAACCTAGGAGAACTGATCAGCCCAGGCACTCTGGCAAAACTGGGGCCCTGTCATCCATAAACAGACAACTGGAAGTCTAGTACTGACAGCCCTGTGCTGCAAGGATCACAAGTGAGGAAGCCCCAGGTCTACCTTGTCCAGAAACAATCAGCAATTCCTGTAAAGCTCACTGCTTTTAAGAACCTCACTTCTACTTCAAATCAGGAGGCTCCCTGATGCTCTTCTGCACGCCTGTGCCTCGCCTTCAAGCCACCCTGCGCAGGACCTTGCTCTTTGACAACCAGGCAACATCCACACATGAAGTCACATTAATAAGAAGATGAGTTTTCCTTGAAGGAGCTCTGCACACTCCAAAACAACTCAGTCCAGCGATATCTTTCTCAGACAGTGACACCCCCAGTCAACAAGCACAGTACCCATGTGGTGAGGGTGAGATGGACTCCAGGCCTCAGAGGACCAGCTCACAGTGCTGACCACAGCCAGGGCAAGAGTGAGAGGAGAAGGAAAAGAGAGGCAGGCAAGCAAGAAGTGTGTCAGCTGACCAAGGAGGAAGTCCTAGGGCTTTTACCAAGGTCTCACAGGGCACCAACACATTCCACATCCCTGACTGCCAGCTGCAAGTGCTCAGGCAGGGGCTACTCTGATGTGTAACACTACACCAGGCTGGGCCTAGTTCCTGGCACATTTCACTGCCAGGCAATGTGGGGGGTGGGGCCTCAAGCTCCAGGCAGCCACTTCAGTCTCTTTCTGTCCTCAGCACGGCCAACCTAGCCAGCAGATCCGGGCTTAAGACCTTCACCTTGCTGCCTCCACTCCGCCTCTGGGTAAAACAGGAGTGGCCTCACTTTGGATCTTTTTCCAGCTATCAGCCTGCATGGGCCCGAGCACAGTGATCCATCACACACCATTCCCCCAGCACCTCATTTGAGCCTCCTGTTCACCTCCACGGAAAGTCAAGGGCATCTGCTAGGTACAAGAAACAGGTTCTGATGGAAAGCCAGAGGGACACATTTACTGAAAAGTAACATTCTCAGGAAAGATCTTCAAGCTTTTAAGGAATTCATTAGCAACATGCCTGCCCTTCAAAGCCCAATTGTTCCCACTTTCCTCACCTTCTTCACCAGTCTCTGGTGTATGTTACTTACTCTACACATACCTGTGGAGATGGCCATCAGGAAACAAGGTTCTTCCTATTTTAAAGTGATAGCTCATAAAGTTGGGGGCTTTGTATTCCCCAAAAGCCTGCTGGTCATAACTCAAGCAGCACCTGGGCCTGTGGCACTCAGGGTAGGCCCTGCCCCAGCACACGCAGATGCCTGCCCACAATAAACAAGCCCCACTTGGATAAAGAAACCTTTACAAGGACAGCCAGAACAATTCCATCTGTTAACAAAAACTAACTGTTGAATTAAAGGTTGCAAGTTCAGGCGTAATCTGGCTGTTGTAAACAGTACCTCAGTTTATCAATGTAACAATAACTCTTTCAAAGATTAATAAAGTTCTCTGCAAATACTCCACACTCCTGCATTTTTAAGATGCTTTGCTGGATAAATATTAGCTTGGGACTTGCCTACATGAGAAGTGAAAGCTGCCAAAGAAGCAGTTTTAAAAAGGAAGAAAAAGAAGTCATAGCCGGTCACAGCCTGCTGTGGCCACAAGGCAGCAGGGTGCCTGGGGCTGTGCAGTGCTGCAGCCTCATGGACTGCAGCTCCATTTTGTGAGAAGACCCCTGACTCCTCTCACTACTAACCTTCAGCACCCTATAGAGCAAGGTCAGACACAATCCTCTGGGCCACCCACCACACTGCCTAGCAGTGGTCCAGCTGTGACAGCAGGACTGCCAATGCTCCTGGAATGGCTCAGTGCCAGGCATGCACTGGAATTAATTAAAAGGAGGCATTTTAAGATACTTGCTGGGATGAGAGAAAACTGGCACTAAGACTTAAATCTGATTTCAAATTAATTTCTAGGAAGACATTTAAGGAACATGGGTGACAAAGGGGATACATTCGAGGGAAGCATCAACCTTGGCCCTGCAGAGGGTTGCTCAAGACTCCAAACAGCCAGGCCCACCACACTGGCTGCCACCTGCAATGTGTTCTTGCTACCAATTCAAGACTGACTTCAGAGTTAACTAACTTCTTTAAGTTTTATACAGTGGGTGGCAACTTGCTTGGGAAATGCAAACAGCAGAATAGAAGCCCTAAGGTGATGACCTCAAAGAGGTGACCCAAAATGATGCTTCCCCAAAGGTTCCCAGCTCCATCAGTGTGCGTTTTTCCTGGCAAAGATATCTTTGGGCAGAGGGGACAACACAGTACTACCTCAGCCTCAGAAGAAGCGGAGGCATGGCAGGATCCCTCCTGAGTGCATCTGGGCCTTTCACAGGTTACCAGGGAATGGGTATGAACACAGTGTGAGAACAAGACCTCAGTTACAAGCTTGTCCCCTATGGTAGCTCTGAGCAACCCATTCCTCAGGTTCCACAATTTTTAAATGTAAACAACACCTCAGACTGTCCCCAACACCACATATTAACCTCCTCTGGTCCATGCTCAACACACTTCCTAAGAAGTCACTACCACCCCATGAAATCTGGGGCCATATACCAAGACTTCTGTGCTCTTTGGGGGCCTGACCATGCAGGCACATGGAGTCATAAGTCTTCAGACTTACACTGGTTCTGTTATCTGCAAGCTCTAAAGTTAACTCTCATCTTTACACCTGGAGGTAGGACAAGCCAGGCCCAATGAATTAGAGACCAGCCTGGTCCACTAGAGAAGATGACCCATGGGAGAAGCCTAGCACAAGGACCTTCAGGGATCCTCACACACCTGCATGCAGAACTTTAAGGGATGATACATGTCTTGGCCAAGCCTACAGGTATAAGGAGGCATCATAAGCTATTACAACTGCCTCTGGGATTTCTGCTATTTTATAGTTTGCTATATACAAAATCCATCATGTCCTACTACTCTTACCCTACAGCCTCAACCTCAAGTGATATCCCAAGTCTTGAGTTATGTGCAGAATCTCTGAAGCACAACGCTTTGGAGGGAACCCAAATTAACACACTCAACACTACAGCTCTACAGGTACACTCATGCTTTGGGGCAGTAGCAGCAGTGCCCGCTCTGCATGCACCTGGACTCTCATATCAGGGAGGTTTCTCCCCAGCCTTAGACTCGGGCCCCTCTTTCACTTCCCACCCAGGGCCTGCAGCAGGTGGGAGAAGGCAGCAGGAATGGAGAAAGATGAGGACAATTTTGAACCTGAACCCTGGGCCTCTTCAGAGGTTCCAGGCAATCATACTGGCTCTGGCCTGCCCCTCCTTCAGAGTTCCTGGGGTCACACATGCATAGTACAGCAAGGGTACAGGTGGCCAGCTTTGTAGCCTGAGGGCACAGAAGAAGGCTGGCAGTGGAGGTACAGGACATGTCACTTTTGTTCTGGGTTCTACAACCAAGCACACAAACTCTGAGTGCACTCCCTGAGCATATGCCACTTAAAGAGATTTAAAATTTTCCTCAGAACATTTGTATGTGGATCTTAAAAGTGTGAACTGCTTTTAACAAAGGCCAAAGCCAGTTTCCTTGGTGCTTCAAAGTGCACCAAAAGCTCTGTGCTTCCCTCCCATGCCCTCTAACCTTACCACAAACTAACTGCGTGCGGATCCATATCTGTCACCAAGTGAGGAAGACCCTGTGATCTGAGGGGTAGAATAAACAATGCCCTAGAGAGCTGGGCAGGGTGGTACAACAGGCAGGGCCAGACAAGAAGATAGCAGGTGCATACACTCCAGAGGCAGGGAACCCTGGTTTCTAGGGAGCCTCAGGCTCGTGACTCTAGCATGACTGGCCAGGAAAGGAGGGGTGGCTGGTGGCACACTCTAGCCATCTCAGGATGGAAAGTTGGCTTGGGCTGGCGGAGCTGTCTGGTGTCTATAAAAATGTTCCTCCCAGGAGACTGTTGGAAACAGACACTCTGAGATACTTTCATTCTTTTCCTTATTTGCCACTCTGAAAAATAGGCTGTTCTTCCTATTCTGAAATGGAATTCGGGTCAAAACCTTCTACTCTGAACAGTGACCCAAAGAAAAAGATCATTAGATCCAAAATATTTCCAGTTTGGCCAGTGCCCCAAAGTAACTCTATCCTGTTTACTTGGTGAGATCAGAACTCTCCTAGGGGATTAAAAAACCTAATCCCATACCAAGTCAGTTTGTTGATGGAGTTCCAGGGAGAAGGGTGGATGCCCCAGAGGCTTCTGGGCCCCTCTCCACCTGGGGGCTCTTCCTAGTCCTCACAGGACTATGAGAAAACAACAAAAACCTGTTGTGTCCCTGACCATGGTTCCTGAGGCTTCCACCTAGGAGTACGTATTCTGAGTCTACCAAGATGGACAGAAGCACCCCACAGGCCCCTGAGCCTGGTGTTAGGGAAAGCCAGCTAGCTATCCATAAAGCACAGAGCCAGCAGAGCTGATAGTGTACAGTAGGGCCCAGCTGTCCTGTTGGGATGATCCCTGGAATAATGACCATCACTCCCCATCTGAGCTGGCCTCAAGTAAGCCTGGTCCTCAAAGAACTCCAGGGACCATTTCCAGCTGAAACACCACACCCAGCACATTTGACAACATAGGCAGTGTGCCTAGCAGCCTCCCCAGGACACATGTTCAGCTTCGCAAGCCATTTCTGAGCCAGCACCCACTGTGATGTGCTCTGCTGTCCCCCCAAGGCCACAGAACATCCCATAGGCTCCTAGAAGATGTCTACCACACCTAGGAATCCCCCCACACCAGAGCAGCACTGTTAGCACCCTAAAAGCCTGCAACCCACTCAGGGTATGTCTGTGCTACCTCCCCAAGAGCATGCTCCCAATTAGGTTAGCACTGTCCTGGGGAAAAGATGGCAAGATTAGATG
>PVKA01004928.1:66287-94860 GCA_004027165.1 Ctenomys sociabilis | reverse complement strand
TTTGTGTCCAGCTATGCTACTGAATTTCCATATCAGTTCTAGTAGTTTCTTGGTGGAATTTTTGGGGTTTTTCAAGTAATGTATCATGTCATCTGCAGGGGCCAGGGAGATGGCTCAGTGGAATAAGTGCTTCCCTGGCAAGTGCAAGGGCCTGAGTTTGATCCTCAGTTCTGCCAAAAAAAAAAAAAAAAAGAATGTTTCATGTCATCTGCAAATAGTGATAATTCAACTTTTTCTTTACGTAGTCTTATTCCCTTTATTTCTCCCTCTTTTCTAATGGCTATTGCTAAGGATTCCAAGTGTATATCGATTTGCAGGGGTGATAGAAGTCATCCTTGTCTTGTACCTGATTTAAGAGTAAAAGATTTCAGTTTTTCCCCATTTAGGATTATATGAGCTTTTGTGTTGTCATAGACGTCTTTTATCAAGTTCAGATAGAGTCCGTCTATTCCAATTTTCTGTAGGACCTTGAACATGAATGAGTGTTGGACTTTGTCAAAAGCTTTCGCTGCATCAACTGAGATGATCATGTGGTTTTTAGATTTCAGTCTATTAATATAGTGTATTACATTTATAGATTTTTGAATATTGAACCATCCTTGCATCCCTGGGATGAATCCTACCTGGTCATGGTGTATGATATTCTTGATGATTTGCTGTATTCTTTTTTTTTTTTTTTTGAGACAGGGTCTCACTATGCAGTTCAGGCTGGCCTCGAACTCACTTTGTAGCTCAGGCTGGTCCCGAACTCACAACAATCCTCCTGCCTCAGCCTCCCGAGTGCTGGGATTACAGGCATGCGCCACCACGCCCGGCTGATTTGCTGTATTCTATTTGCTAGAATGTTATTCAGTATTTCTGAGTCTATGTTCATGAGGAAGACTGGGTGTAGTTCTCCTTTCTGGTTGTGTCTCCCTAGTTTTGGAATCAGTATTATACTAGCCTCCAGAAATGATTTTTGGTGGACTGCTTCCTTTTCAATTTCATGGAAGAGTTTGTGGAGTGTGGGGATTATATCTTGTATAAATTTCTTGTAGAATTCAGCTGTGAATCCATTAAGACCTGGAGTTTTCTTTGTCAGTAGGCTTTTTATTACATTTCCTATTTCATTGGCTCTTATTGGCTTATTGAGAGTTGGAATATCTTCTTGATTCAGTTTTGGTAATTTGTACGTTTCGAGGAATCTGTCCATTTCTTCAGCGTCTTCTATTCTGTGAGCATAATGATTCTCCAAGTAATTATTGATAATCTCCTGAATTTCTTATGTTTCTGTGGTGATTTCCCCCTTTTTCATTCCTTATTGCTTTTACTTGAATTTTCTTTTGCCTCTTTTTGATGAGGTTGGCCAGAGGCTTATCAACTTTATTTAGTTTTTTAAAGAACCAACTTTTTGATTTGTGGATTCTTTGAACTGATTTCTTCATCTCAATTGAATTGATTTCTGCTGTAATATTTATGATTTCTTCCCGTCTTTGTGCTCTCGGTTTCGTTTTCTCTTGTTTTTCTAGTTGTAGGAGGTGCAACATTAGGTTGCTAATTTGCTCCTGTTCTGTTTTCCTAATGTGTGAGTTCATATCTATTTTTCCCTCTGAGAACTGCTTTCATCACATCCCATAAATTCTGGTAAGTTGTACTTGAATTTTCATTGAATTGTAGATATTGTTGAATTTCTTGTTTAATTTCTTCTGTGATCCATTGATTGCTGAGTAGGGTGTTGTTTAGTTTTTATGAATTTAGTGGGTTTTTCTGGTTTCCTTTGTGACTTAGTTCCAGTTTCATTGCACTGTGATCAGATAATATGCCTTGGGTAATTTCTATTTTCTTGCATATACTTATGCATGACCTTCAGACTAGTATGTGGTCTATTTTGGAAAATGACCCATATGCAGCTGAAAAAAAATGTGTATTCAGCTATGGTTTGGTGGAATACTCTGTATATGTCCACCAGGTCCATTTGTTCCAAGCTCTGGTTCAGTTCTGCTACTTCCTTGCTAATTTTTTGTCTGGTTGATCTATCTTTTTGAGATAAGGGTGTGTTAAGGTATTCTGTTAAGATTGTGTTCTTAGACATTAAGTTTTTCATATCCGTTAAGAGTTGTATTATATAGTTGGGTGCCCCTGTGTTTGGTGCATATATATTTATGAGTGTTACTTCTTGCTCTTTAATTTTTCCCCTGACCAATATATAGTGGCCTTCTTTGTGTCGTCTGATCATTCTTGGTATGAAGTCAAGACTGTCTGAAAACAGAATTGCTACTCCTGCTTTTATCTGAGGTGCTGGGCTATGTAGTATTGTTTTCCATCTTTTGACTTTGAGCCTATGAATGTCATTTTGTGTTAAGTGTGTTTCTTAACTAAAATAGCATATTGTCAGATTTTGTTTCCTAATCCAATGTGCCAGTCTATTTCTCTTATTGGAGAATTGAGTCTGTTTTTGCTGATGGTTATAATGGAAATGTTCTGACTTATGTGTGTTATGATATTTACCTGGTGTTGTTTTTACTCCTTTGTAACCTGTGTTTAATTGTCTCTCCTGTTTAGTAGGTTCCTTCCATTCTCATTCATGGAGTTCTGGTCACTGTGGTCTTTCTCTAGAACATCTTTCAGTAGCCTGTGAAGGGATGGCTCTGCCATCATGAAATTCTTTAGTTGTTCTTTGTCGTGGGAGTATTTCACTTCTCCAACAAACTTGAAAGAGAGTTTTGCAGGGTATAATAGTCTGGGCTGGAAATTTTTTTGAGTTGGACTTGAAGAACTCTGCTCTATGCTCTCCTTGCCTTCATTGTTTGTGTAGAGAAGTCGGCTGTAATTCTGATGGGTTTTCCTTTGAATGTGAGCTGCTTCTTCTCTCTAGCAGCTTTCAGTGTATTATTTTTGTGTTGGATTTCTGGGATCTTAATTATTATATGTCTCTGTGTGTTTCTACTTGGGTTGAAGTTATTTGGTGTTCTGTATGCTTCAGTTACCTGAATGTTGGATTGTTTCCTCATATTTGGGAAATTTTCTGCTATTACTTGTCCCCAAGTTCTTTTTATGTCATTTGTATTGACTCCTTCATTCTCTTTCATAGCAATTATTCTCACATTGTTTATACTGGTGTCAACTTGCAGGTGATGAATTATTTTTTCCTACATTCTCATTGTTTTTAAGAGATCCTTTTTCATCTTTTCACGAGCCACATCGGCACCTTCAAGATCTGAAACTCTGTCTTCACTTTCACTCAAATGGTTTTGTAGCCTCATGATTGATATTCTTAGTTCTTCTATATCTCTTTGACTGTGTTTCGTGTGTTCTATTTCTTTTCTGTATTGCTCATTCAAACAATCCATCATATTTCTGATCTCCTCAATTTTTTTTTTATCCATGTCTTCTTTAGAGGTAATTATTTATTCTTTTTCTGCTGTGTTTCTTCCAACTTGGGTTTTTCTGAATATTTCTGGACTTGTTTCTGTATTTCAGATGCTATGATTTCAAAGAATTCTTTTTTTTTCAACGAATTCTTTTCTGATTTCAGAACTTATTTCTGCTTTGAGTTTCTCATAACCTTTCTGCTGTTGTGCCTTTGCTTCAGATGCTGTTAATACATGTGTTTCAGCTGGAATTGTGCTCTCTCTGCACTTGTTCTGGGTGGGCATTGTTTTTCCACCCAATGTTTCTGGAACTGATTATTTCAGATGCTATGTATTCATATATTTCTTTTTTAATTTGGGGTATTATTTCTTGTTTTATTTCCTCTATACCTTTCTGCTGTTGTTCCTTTGCTGCTGTATCTGTTAATTCATTCATTGCAACTGAGCTAGTGTCCTCTGCCCTTACTGGTGGACTCGAGGTCTGGGATTGCATTTTTACCCTTGTCTTTGTCATTTTGTATAGCACTGACCTTTGACCTTTGGTGTAGAGCTTTGATGCAGCTATAACCTTAGCTTGTTATGAGATTCCAATGCCAGTCTGTTAAGTTTGAGATTTTCCAGATATGTCTATCCTGGATCTAGCTGTTGTGTTCCGTTCCTTTTTGCTGCAGCTCCTGTGGTTCCCCTGTGTTGGTTCCCTGTTCAGGCGAGCATGAACCAACCTGGGATGTAGAGTAAGTAATGGAAATTCCCACTGTGTTGCTGGCTTTGGGGTGAGGATCCGGAAAATTGCTGTTGTCAGTGCTCCTGTGTCAGGCAGGTCTCTCTCCAAGGGTCCAGGCCTGGGCTTTGGTGGGTCTTCTGGGCTCCCAAAAGGATAGTGGATGATCTTATTCACAGGGTAGGCTGTACTGGTTCAACCAGCCTGTGCTGGGTCTGGGACTATGAGCCAGAACCCAAGAAGGCTGGGAAAAGTCCCTCCGATGCAGTGGGCTTGGAGCCCTCACTCACAGGCCAGGCTGTGCTGGGTTTTGGGCTGTGGGGTGGGACCGAGGATCATTGAGAAATGTCCCTCTGGCATGACGGGCTTGGAGTTCTCACTCCAGGCCGACGGGCACTGGATCTGGGGCTGTGGGGTGGGACCGGCAATCGCTGGGTAATGGGCCTGGAGCTCTCACTGGCCTAGCTGAGCTGGGTCTCGGGCCGTGTAGGTTGGGGGGACAGGGAATCTCTGGGAAATGTCTCTCTGGCATGGTGGGCCTAGAGTTCTACATTCACTGAACTTTGATGCCCAGGGAGTCTGGGAATTCCCCACTTGCTCAGCCACCTTTAGGGCAGGGGATCCGGGGAGGTGCTGGTGAGTGGGTCCTGACGTTTCAGGCCGGTCACTGGCTTAGACGGCTTCGGGGTGGGGATCCAGGTAGCGCATGTGGGAAGAAGCCAAAGGTTCTCCCTCAGACTCACCACACACTCACTGATCTGGGAAACCTGGTGAGTCGTGCAAATTCCCACTCACTGGGAGAGGTTGGGGCGGGATCCAGGAGGCCACTGGAGTCAGCGGCTGTCTCAGGCTGGTCTCTTGGTCTGGGAGGCCTAGGCAGGAGGTGTTGTAATTTTCCATGAAAAGATCTTTGACTTCCTTGGTTAAGTGAAGTCCATGGTATTTCATCTTCTGTGGTGCTATTGTAAAAGGTATTTTTTCTATTGTTTTCCTTTCAGTGGGCTTGTTATCTGTGTAGAGGAATGCTATTGGCTTTTGAGTATTGACTTTGTATCCTGCTATGCTGCTGAATTTCTCTATAAGTTCTAGTCATTTCTTGGTGTAATTTTTGGGGTCTCCCAAATAAAGTATCATGTCATCTGTAAGTAGTGATAATTTAACTTCTTTACCTATTTTTATTCCCTACATTTCTCCCACTTTTCTAATGGCTGTTGGTAATGATTCCAAGACTATATTGAATAGCAGGGGTGATAGAATACATCCTTGTCTTTTATCTGATTTAAGAGTAAACGATTTCAGTTTTTCCCCATTTAGGATTATATTAGCTTTTGTGTTGTCATAGATGGCTTTTATCAAGTTAAGGTAGAGTCCATCGATTCCAATTTTCTGTAGGACCTTGAATATGAATGAGTGTTGGACTTTGTCAAAAGCTTTCTCTGCATCAACTGAGATGATCATGTGGTTTTTAGATTTCAGTCTATTAATATAGTGTTTTACATTTATAGGTTTTTGAATATTGAACCATCCTTGCATCCCTGGGATGAATCCTACCTGGTCATGGTGTATGATGTTCTTGATTATTTGCTATTTTCTATTTGCTAGGATGTTATTCAGTAGTTTTGAGTCTATGTTCATGAGGAAGATTGGGTGTAGTTCTCCTTTTTGGTTGTGTCTTGCCCTGGTTTTGAAATCAGTATTATACTTGTCTCCAGAAATCATTTTTGGCGGACTGTTTCCTTTTCAATTTCATTGAAGAGTTTGTGGAGTGTGGGGATTATATCTTGTGTAAATTTCTAGTAAAATTCAGCTGTGAATCCATCATGACCAGACTTTTGTCAGTAGGCTTTTTATTATGCTCGTATTTCATTGACTATCATTGGCTTATTGATTTGTTATGTCTTCTTGGTTCAGTTTTGGTAATTTGTACCTTTCGAGGAATCTTTCCATTTCTTCTGTGTCTTCTATTCTGTGAGTGTTAAGATTCTCTAAGTAATTATTGATAATCTTCTGAATTTCTGCTCTGGTGATTTCACCCTTTTCATTCCTTATTGCAGGTACTTGAATTTTTTCTTTACTCTTTTTGATGAGGTTGGCTAGAGGCTTATCAACTTTATTTAGCTTTTCAAAGAACCAACTTTTTGATATGTGGATTCTTTGAACTGTTTTTTTTCATCTCAATTGAGTTAATTTCTGCTCTAATCTTTATTATTTCTTCCCATCTTTGTGCTCTGTGTTTCGTGTGTTCTTGTTTGTCTAGTTGTTGGAGGTGCAACATTAGGGTGTTTATTTGTTCCCGTTCTGTTTTCCTAATGTGTGAGTTTTTGTAACATTCTATAGGGATTTACATGTTAGCATATCCATGGTTGTTGGAAAACAGCAGTTCCATTTTATATCTAAGTTGTTTGACATTCAGTGATGTTAAGAGTAACTACCTCTGTTACAGGGTAATATCATTAAGCCTCTCTTTTGGATGTTTAACAACTAAAGTTTGCAAACCTTTGTTTATTCTAAGTGAAGAACCACAAACACAGATAGTTTTCTGCTCCTTGGTAAGTTATAATAATCATGATAAGTATTTCACAACTTCACTTTGAAATATGTCATCCTCATAGCTTCTCTAACTTTCAAATATTTTCAGGCTTCTGTTTTTTCTCTTCTAGTTCCAACTCTACTGACATCATAGTCGTTTTCTAGTGAATAAGGGCTACCAAGCTCCAAAACCCAGTGCTGCTTTCAAAATTATGTCCCACCTCTTCATATAAGGTGTGAAAAGGCAATGTAAGGAGGGCGTGATGGTAGTGTTCTGTTGCTCCCAAATCATTTTTATGAACCACAGACTTGCTATATGACAGCTATAGCTTCAGCTTTCCCTGTCAAAAAATGTTTGGAATTCGGAATTATAAGGAAAAAGAAATCTTCTTCGCAGGGGTACAAGATGGAGAAGGCGGTAGCATTGATCAAACAGTTTGCATGTTAGAGTAAATGTAGGTGACAAGGGCAAATGTACTCACTCGGTCACCAAAGCTTTCCTCAATAACCCCTATCTTTGGGTCAGTTCCCTTTGAACTCTTCAATCTCCTTTGATCATGCTGCTCATGTTCATAACATTTCTGGTTTAGTTAAATTGTCAAGAAGGCTATTAATTAGTCACTGCATTATTGCTCTTACTTATGAAAATAAGAGGCTAGTTGGCCTGAACTACAAATTGCCATGTGTTCATTATTTACTAGTGCATTTTCCCCAAAGAACATGTTATTAGAAAGAAAAACATCACCATACACATTCAGCCTTTCTAGGCCAATCAGATTTCTATGGATGGATGAGAAATGATGGTCAACAAGGGTAATTTCCCACACTGTAACCTTGACCCCTGAAGGCCAAGAAATGTATTATTCATTTACATTAAACCCATTCTGCTGTCATATTAGTTATGCTTGGAAGTTTTGTATCCAGCAGATATTTTCAGGGACATGCTATTCCCACAACAGTGAACATGCTAATATAGACAGATATTAGAGCCATAAACTTCTCAAGCATAGAAAACAGTGCAACAGGAGGAAAGGTAAGAGGGATGGGGGATGGGGGGAAGAGAGAAAGAGAACATTTCACACTAACTTGTCTATGCTTTTTTTTTTGCTGGATAGTTATATGATATCATTCCTTATGGCAGATTGTATTATTATTTGGGAGTACATACCTATTCCTGTCTTTTTACATTCATATCTTGCAAGAGTTCTGATAAGTCTGAGAATTCTTTTACTGTTCACAAACTAAATATTTAGCTTGTCAATATTTCAGGAATGCTGGCAGAATACACAAGGTTCCAGTTCAGAGACAGAAGGTTTTACTCCTCATGGTTGTCCCACAGGGTAATTTATCCATTTTCTCCAAGTCCCATAGAGGCACATGGAAGTGGCCCGAGCTGTGTTGTGCATATAAAGGGTTTGTTTTTCACCTCAATTTCATATGGACAGGTAATAGAGACCTGCCCAAATTTTACCCTGGAGACATTATCTATGATGGCAAACAAATTTACATTCTGTATTGGAGAAGGACACTGTATGTTAGAAGGTTGTGAAAGTGGCCTTAACCAAATGTTTGCACATAGTGTTGTAGGCAGCTGAATTAGATAAAAATATCATAGACAGTCAGACAGGGACAGGCCTTCAAGGAGATAATATAGAACACAAGGTGACTTCGCAATTTTTTAAAATAATTTTATTGAGAAGCAATTAGCAATGAGACAGTTTCAAAACAGTTTCAATAATTAATACATGGCATATTGTCATCTTAGTGGTTATTCATTGAAATTTTTTTTTTGTCAGAATGAGGGATTAAACACAGGCTCTTGCACTTGCCAGGCAATCGCTTATTCCACTGAGCCATGGCCCCCCACTCCCTGCTGTGGTCCAGACCTCACTACAAAAGAGTAAACAAATATAGCCACATACTTCCCTAAGAATGGGCATCAGTGATTGACATTCTAAATAAGTATCAATCACCTTGAAAAAACCCAAATGAGTCACTAACCCAACTCCCAACAGGAAGAGATCCTGTATTCATGCCCACTTGTTTTGTGACTTGCTTGCTTACCCATTTGATTTTGATTTATATCATTTTCTTTCTTTCTTTATTTCCTTCTCTCTCTCTCTGTCTGTCTCTCTTTCTCTTTCTTTTTTTTCTCTTTTTTTGGCAGAACAGGGGATTGAACTCAGACCCTTGCGCTTGCCAAGGAAGCAATTACTCTACTGAGCCATCTCCCCAGTCCCTTGATTCTGATTTAATCAATTCTACCTGAGCACTGATGCTTGTAATCTTATTGGTTGGCCATAGTTTTGACCAGCCTCATGCCCATCTAAGCAAGTTCCCATGTTCTCCACCACCTTAGACCTGCCTTGCTTTATGGTTTTACTGTATAAAAGTCCCTGAAAGAGCCAGCTTCCCAGAGACCAAGCCTTGGGGGACCCCTCTATCCCTCTTTCAGACAGGCACTTTCTTTCCCCCCAATAAATATATTCTGCTCATAACCTCCATTTGTTCCTGAAATTCGTTCTTCAGTTTTAGAGAACAAGAACTCATGGTTTTCAGGTCAGGAGTTTCATGTTTTCCAGGTATCATTTAGAGGTTCCCTGTATCAATAGCAAGGACGTAAAGACATGGCAAAAGAAAAGAAGAGGGGAAGGCAAGAAAGGGAGGAGGACATACGAAGAATTAACATATGTTATGTACATGTACCACCTTCCTATGATAAATGTGATCATGTACCGCAAAGATGCAGTAATACAAGTGAACAGTAAAATATAAAAAACCAAGTAAACAAGTAGTTAACAGATGATTTTTGTCCATAAGTGTTTCATAATTATTTTAAAAATGTTAAATCTTCAAAATTGCAAAACTTGGCTCAAGCAATAAAATTATAGTGTATCCTATTCATAGATAAAAGTAACCATTATATGATGGCTTCCAGATTGTGTAATAATATTCTGTGCACCAATGTACTCAAGCACTGATGATAAAAATAAATTAATTCCGTGTTTGTAGGCAATGACCCAGGTAAAGAGGAAGGGGTTTATAATTACTATAACGAAGACATATACTAAGGTTGTAGAACTCAAAGCGAAGGTTGCAGAAGTTGTAATAAATTGTGTATGGGTTCAGTGTGTGTGTGTGTGTGTGTGTGTGTGTGTGTGTGTGTTTTCCTCACTAGGTCACTGTGAAGCAAATAATATAAATTATACACATGCATGTACCATTGGCTTTCTTGCCTGTTAATTAGTCAGCAATATGAAGGTGAAGGTGTGAGTATAATTTAGGAATCATAAATAGAGGCAATGTGTATAGAAACAATATTCTTGAAGAAGTATATATGATATAAAATAAGTAGTAATCCTGTTCCCAAAGATGAAACACCAGAAATAATTTCCATGAACTGGAGAGATTTCATAAAGAAGACCTTAAGATGCTCATAGCTGTCCTTGAGATCTGTCTTCCTTTTGCTTGCAATAGATCTAAATCAATCATGAATCAAAGACATGTAGATTATTAATTCTTGCAGGGCGCAGGAAGAATTCTGCAGCACAGCTAATCTCAAGCATTTGTGTATGTCCAGTGGAATATATTAGGATTGCTGGAATCAATAAAAGTATAGAAACTCCTGATTTTATTAGATCAAGTAATTTTGATGCAATTTCTAACAATTTACAGGCAAAACAAAACAAGCAACCTTCATTTATAAGCCTCTAGCTGTTGTTTTTCAAGCCATTTATACTATTTGACCCTAATTTGAGTTCTTACTGTTTTTGTATCTAGGAAAATGCCTGACATAATGAAATACTGAATAAAAATTTGTCAGATTAACAACTCATTATGTTTTTCCTTGATACTATTTTAACTTCTGAAGATGATTCCACTTCCAACCAATGTATGCTTTGATTAATTTACTTTAGAAAGAAGAACTCTCTAGCACAGAAGGAATTATTTATCCATTTGACAGATGAGTAAACTGAGACCAAGGAAAGTGAGTGACCTTCATTTGCTTTCAGGACATAGTGAAAAAGATACTGCTTCAATTAAGATGGAGCACAGTCTTGTGTAATTCATATGCCACAGCTATTATGCATCAAGAAATGTTAGGGACTGGAAGGAAAGCCAAAGAAACGGAAAGTAGTATTTGTAGCTAAACAGTTCCAGCTTGGGAGTAGGCTAGGATTCCAATACCTCTGTTGTCATAGGTGACCTCTAGCAGGGTGCCCTCAGTATGTTTCTTAATCTTTAGAAATAACATTTTCTTAGCCATAAAATGGTATTTTTATTGGGGATTTTATCAGAATTATACAAAGATTAAGTGGAAAAATCTCGTAGATCATCTAGCAAAGTCAACAAATTAATAATATTAATCATACCATTATCGTCATGATCATTAGAATAAGAATGCATGGAGAGGTCAGGATGTGCCATGTTCAAAGTCAAGATGTAACACTGTTTTCTATACAGTGCTGGAAGTTCTTCCAATTTTTTTAAACCCCAAATTAAGAAAACAAAAAGAACAGCACTCAGTTATATACATGAAAGTATCTATATCTATATCTGTATCTGTACCTACAGATATTTACATCTATAGATATAGATATAAAAAGAACAGAGTAATAAGTTTAAGTTGTCTAAAAATGTCTGATAACATCTTTTCTCTAAGGGAGATCCTAAAAATGCCTATATTTTGGCACTTACTGGGGATTATATTCAAGGTAGTATGAACTGCTATAGTTCATAAATCCATGTATTTTAATTTCTGTCCATTTTTAAAGCTTGTAAGTACTATCTTTTATGTGCAAGCTCAAAGGTTCTTTTTCTGAGTTGGAAATGAGAACATACCTCTTTTGTATCTAAGCTAATTTCATGTGATATGGTAGAGAATTTGAAAAGGTGCTATATTCATAAACGCCTTATTAAATTAACCTTGTGGTAACCTGAATTGTTTCTTAGGCCTTCCCTGTCATTGTAGGATGTTCCACTGAACATAAATTCACAAATTAAGAGGCATCAGTGGAATTGTATACTGGCTTACTGAGCTTGTAAATAGATATTGCCAGTGTCTATAAAACTTCATTGGCATTACCAAGGGTCTCAACATTAATCTTGTGCATTGCATGGCTGCCCAGGTAAAGGTCTTGCCAGCTATAGTAAGACACTATCAGAGAGATTCAGTAGTCAGAGAAAGAAATATCCTTTTCTTGTTATGTGACTGTACATCTTTTGTCATCTCCTACAGAAAACACATTCTATTCCAAAGTGTTCTGACCAATCATATAAGAATACCTTAAATTTGGAAAATGTACCCCTTCAGAACTATGAGTGTTTTATTTAGATGCAATAATAACAGTATTAAACATATTGTAGTAGGACTTAATTACTGTGGGCTATGGTCGGGTCTTAATTAGATTTTTTTGCATTTAGTCCTTATGGCAATATATGAGACAGATACATTTTATACAGAAGGAATTTAAGGCTTATGACTGTTAAGGAAGTTACCTAAAGAACTTGAACTTGGTAATTTGTCCTCAGAATGCAGTTTCTTAAACATTAACTCATGCAGTACTTTCCTTTATATTGAGTATTTGCTAATAAAAAGGAACCCCTACAGTTTTGTTACTATGTTCATTCATTTTTATGAGGAGACAAAATACCGATTAGCTAAGTAGATGTTTCAGTGACATCCTGCTACACTGCGCTTATCAGTGTAAGTTAAACTCTACTGTGGTAACAAGTGGATCTCTAACTCTCAGTGGCTTAATAGAAAAATGCATTATTTTTTATTCACAGGCCATGGGAACCATCTTGCCTGATCTCATCAATTTATGGGCTTAGTTTATGAGCTGTTGTGTCCTGCATTTTACCATGCATGACATCTTTGCTTCGTCTACACGATGTGAAAAAAAAAAAAACATGAAACTTCCTTTCTTTCTCCTCTCCTTATCAACAAAACTTCACCCATATATTGTCCATTAAACTGCAGGCAGACTAGAAAATGTGATCTTTCTGTATGAGGAAGAAGAGGACGTACTCTAGTGACTGTACTGTACTACATGTTTCTCTCTACTAGATAGATCAGCGCATCTCATCAGAGCTCTTAGTGTTTTATTTCTAGTTTCAACCTTACATCACTGCACAGAACAAAGCCAGAAGTGTGGGGCTTAGGACGCTAATATTTCTGAATTTGAAATCGATGGATTTCTTAAGTTTTGCTGGGAGTGCAAATGGCTATAAATTTTGAGCATGTCAATAATAGAACACCCAGACTTCACCATAACACCCTGTGCACTCTGGATAAGATGGCTGCCCTGGGAGTGATAGCAAGAATGCGCTCTGTGAACTGAGCTGGAGAAACGTTGGTACCCTGAGGAGGCAGGAGTGAAAGATAAAGTCTGATACAGGAGGATGAATGAAAAGAGAATTTCTCTGCACCAAAATCCCATGCCTGAGAGGCTGTGAAGGGAGGCTGGACTACTTCCGGGTCATGGCACCTGATCTTCCTGCCATCTTGAGAGAAGATTAGACTGAGGGAGTGTCTTCCTTTATGGCCTGGCTGATGGATGAGAGCCACAGTTACTCTAATCATTCTATTTGGCACATCAAATGAGATGCATGTAAACCAGGGATTAGGAAAAGTCAAAAGTGGGAAAATGGGTTAGCACAAAATTCTGTGTACTTAGATTCTGAAAATAGTAATATAGTGCTTGCAGATGGTGGGATTATGGGGAGACAGAAAACTTGTCTGAGACAGAAATAAAATAAGTTCCCATTCCTCTCACATATAACAGGAGTAGTGTGCTGTGGGACATTCAGTGTGCCATTCACAGTTGCTCATGGGCTCCTATGGGGACCCTTAGCACATCCTTGCTAGGCACCGCAGAGGGCAGGGGGACTCAGGATTGAAATAATTACATGGAATAAAGGGTACAGCAGGGGAGATCTGTGAGAGGAGACACCAACTTGTGCCCAAGTCAGAGGGCAATTTGTCCAAGCCAGAACCATCTCATTAAAGGCCAGAAAGGCCCAAGATAGTGTGAGGTCTTGTTTATTTCCCTTCATTGCAGAAAAGGTGCCTCTGCTAAGCATGGGGCTGCAACTCATTTCTGAAGTTGGTTCTGAGATAGATATATGACTGTGGGTATAGAGATCATGAACAGGGACTGGGAAAAGGGTCTTCTGGCTGTATGCGCAGCATGGAAACCCTGTGGAAGGAAGGTACAGAGAACCACAATATTTTTCAGGGGAGTGAAGAAACAGGAGAATATGAGGTCTCTGGCAGAAGTCAATGGAGAACTGGAGAACCAGGAATTAAACAAATATCATATTTGCTTACCCCTAAAACTCTTAAGGCACTCAGACCTTGACATAACCATGAAGTCCAGCAGTGGTCCCAGATAGAGCACAGCTTGCCACCAAAGCATGGAAAGGAGAATAGAATGGAACAATATGACGATATTGAGAAAACCTAAGACATGGTAAGACAGTAAAAATCATTTCATTCAAAGGCTACTCAATGACACTAAGAATTCTAACTAAAGGATGATATGAGCTAAAGAGAAACAAAAATCATTGTAGAAAATGTTCAAAGCATGAGGAAAGAACCCAGCACACAGATAAGTGGGGCTTATAGAATGTTATATAACTATAAGGAAAAAAGAACCTCCCTATTTGACATAATAGTCAAAATCCCTGGGGCTGGCAAGCTGGCTCACTTGCTTGCCTAGCAAGTGCAAGGGTCTGAGTTCAGTCCACAGGTCTTCAAAAAACAAAATAAAAATAAAAAAGTCAAAATCCTGGAAGTACAACATAAAACAGAGTTATAAAGGCAGTCAGAGAAAAGTCAGATGAACCCATTAGAAACACAGCAGAATTTTGAACACAGAGTTTAGTAACCAGGAGGGCTTGGAGTGAAGTGTTTCATGCCCTTAAAGGAAACAACTTACAGCCCTGGTTATTTTATCCTGGAAAACTAGCTTTCAAAGTGATGGAGAAATTAAGACATTCTATGACAAAGAACATGTGAAAAATTAAAGAACATCAATAAACACTCTTAATAACACTGAAGCATACCCTTGACCACTCATTGTGAGAACTTTCAGTGTTAACAAACAGCTAAGTGTAACATGAATGCCATAGGCTTATCACCACTGTACTAGGCAAAGACAAAAAAGCCAAAACAATATAAAAAGTTGGGTGGAATTTATACATCAAACAAGATGAGCAGTCAAATAAAAATAAAGGGGCAACAATATAAGAAGATGCAAAAATTAGAGTAAATCAATAACTCATAGTAATAATGCTCAGTTTTTCAATTACAAGACACAAATTTGCAAGATTCAACAATCTGTTGCATACCAGAAGCTCATGTAAAAATAAATTCAAAGTCTAAAATCAAAGGTTGGAAAAATTTACATAGGCCAGGTGTCCAAAGGCAAGCAGGAGAGTCAATTATATTCACAAATTAAACATTTAGCTAAAACTGATCAAAAGAGGCAAAGGAAATTACAGAATATTAACTAAAGGAACAAATCTAAAGGAAAATATGGCAACTCTAAATATATATGCACCAAATATTGGTGTCCCATCATCATGAGATAAACATCACTGAAAAGACGAAATACATAGCAACCCAACTACAACAGTAGTGCATAAAAATTTCTCAAAATAGATTACATGTTAATACAAAAAACCCGCATAAATAGAAAAAGAATTAAAATCATTCCATATATACAATTAGATCAGATGATTCTGCAGTGAAAAATTAATTGCAAAATGAATGAAAGCTGCATAAGCATCTGGGAACTAGACAGCATAATCCTAAGTAGTCAATGAATCTCAGGATTAATCAAAGAAGAGTCTTAAAAATTCTTGAATCCAACAAAAAGCAGGTCCTTTTTGTAAGAACTCATGGGACATAATGAAAGCATCTCTCTGGGTAAAGTTTATTGCTGCAAATAGTCACACTAAAAAAGAATAAACATAAAGGAATAATCTAAAGATGCATCTTGGGATCCAAGAAATAGAATACTTCGAACTCAAACCTAGATCAGGAGAGAAAATGATAAATATAAGAGCAGAAATTAGTGAAATTAAACCTCCCAAAAAAACAATGAATCAAAACAATGAAAGGCTAGTTCCATAAAAAATAAAAAGTAGAGAAATTCTCATCCAACCTTTAAAAAAAGAAAATACCACAATTAATGCAATTAATGGAAGTAATATGAATAGAAATGGAGATATATTGTAATGTACTGATACCATAAATCTTTACATTCAAGATAAAAAAATTCCACCAAAAGACTTCTGGAATGAAAAACTTAATAGAATAACATAACAGAACATAAAATCAATACACAAAAATCAATAGCATTCCTACACACCAACAGTGAACCCACTGAGAAAGAAATTCAAAATATAATGCCATGTATAGTAGCATCAAGAAAAATTAAATACTTAGGAACTAGCCTAACCAAAAAGTCAAAGACCTCTATAACAAAACTACAAGAGGCAATGAGATAGCTCAACAGACTAAGCTCCTGCTTAGGCAAGCACAGCAACCATGGTTCAACCCCTGGCAGCACATGCAATGCCAGCCCTGCCTCTAGAGGGTGCAGTGCCTACCAGAGTCCAGGCTGGCAGCACACACCTGTAATCCCCACCCTGGGGAGGCTAAAACACTGGAGAATCACTATGAGGCTGAACTACTTAGTGAGGCCCTGTACAAAAAGCAAAACAAAACAACTGAAAAACTACAGTAAGCAGTACTACTTTTGACATAAACTTTAAAGGACAAGAGAGCTTGGAGTGAACTATTTCAGTATATAAAACAGAACAACTTGCAATCCACATTGATACATCTTGCAAAACTCTTTCAAACTGATGAGAAATGAAGATATTTCATGACAAAACACATTAAGAAATTATACATGTCAAATGAGTGCTCCAAAACAAAAAAAATACCCTAGACAAAGACAACAAAGTTGAAAAATTTGAATGGAATGAAAATGTCAAGCAAAGTGAGTAAACAAAAAGGGAAAATTAAGGTGTCAACCACAGAAAATGAATGTAATGAAAGGGATGTCTGTGCTCTGAAAAAGAGATTGAGAAAATACCAGAGAGTAGAACATATCCTGTTCTGGTTCCTATATAGGCAGAAGCAATATTATGAAAACATCCATACTTCCATATACACACACACAGATTTAATGCAATTTCAGTCAAAATACCAACAGAATTCCTTGCAGAACTAGAGAAAACCATTCTAAAATTCATGTGGAACCAGAACAAATTGAGAATACTAAAAGTAATCCTATGTAACAGGAACAAAACAAGAGACATCACAATCTAAGATTTCAAGTTATCATATGTAGATACAGTAATTAAAGATAGGATGATAGTGGCACAAAAGAGATGTATGCATATCAGTGGAACAGAATGGGAGAAAATACCTTAAGCTCATGAACGCTTCTGATGTTTCACAATGAGGGAGTCAGTGTGTTTCACAAATGTTACCAGGAAGCTGGCTATACATAGGAAAAAGACAGCCTAGACCCATAACTATCACCATGCCATAAAACAAAATCAGAATGCATCAAAGACATAACTATTAAAACAGAAAAACAACCTGCTAGAAGATAAAATAGATAAAACTCTTTAAATCAAAACCAATTGCATAAAAATAACAAGAATCAACAAATGGGATCATATAAAATTAAAAATTCCTGCACAGCACAGGAAACAACTACTAGAGCAAAAGACAAGTGTAGAATGTAAACTCATTTTGACCTATATCTTGCACAGAGCATTTAAATCTAGAATATATAATGAATGCCAAAAATATAGACTGGTCAAAATAAAAGACAGTAAAAAAACATGGTAGCTGAATTGAATAGACCCTTCTTAGAAGAGGAGAAGTGGCCAGTAAATATATGAAAAAAATGTTCAACATCATTGGCCATTAGAAAAGTGCAAATTTAAGAAAAATATGAGATTCCATCTTATTCTACAGAGAAAGTCTATGGTCAAGAATGCAGTTGACAGATGACAGCAAGGCTCATCTACATTGCTGGAATTCTACACTGGAACTCAACACTGTGGGTGGGAATGTAATGCATGGTAGAGACTGTGGGAAGCAGTGTGGAGACTCGTCAAAGAAACTTAACATACAAGTGTTTTTGGACTCGACTATTCCCATGTTAGATATCTTCTCACAAGAGTTGAAGATAGCACATTTCAGGGATACATGCATTCCCACATTATAACAGCCCAACTCAAAATAGCTAAATCATGGGCGTAGCCTCTATGTCTATCAGCAGATGAATGAGTAAAGAAGAGCTGATACATATACACAGTGGAGGACTGCTCTGCTACAAACTAAGATAAAAGCAGTCAGTTTTAGAATAATGAGTGTACCTGGAGACTATGGTGTTAAGGGAAATAAGTCAAACACAAGTTTAAACATTGCATGGTTTCTCTTATATAAGAAACCTAAAGCACAAATAAATTAAAGAGTAAAGTGAAGGACAAATAAAAGGAAGTGGAAATAGATCTTTTGCATGTGGGAAGAAGACCAAGGTATGCAGGGAATGGGGAAAGACTAGGGGGATAGGTTTTAAAAATAGCCATGGTCTACAGATGCACCAAATCCCCTGAATGACTGCAATCGTTGTGTAGAACAATGGCATAGTAATAAAAATTAAAATGAAAAAATAATTAAACTAAAAAGTCATATACATTAAGACTTCTGTGTAGGGGTCGGGGAGACACCTCAGTATAAGTGCCTGCTTGGCAAGTGCAAAGGCCTGAGTTCAATCCCTGGTACCTAAAGAAGAAAAAGCTTCTCTGTATAGTTTATGTATGAAGATGGGAAAATCATCTCATTCACTAAAGTCTTAGTTAGTGTCAAAGTAACTTATTTTAATTAATAATTTTTATTTTATATGCCTACATTCTGGTTAGGTTTCTAAATGTTTATTTTTGTTAGTACCTGTTTTCAGTTCATAAGGATTACATTCATTATGGGAAGTTCATGCACTTAATTTATATTCTGTTCTTTCTTTTCCTTTTTCTTCTCCCTTTATTTCTCTCTGAGCTCTCTCTTGCTCTTCCTCTCTCTCACCAATGTGATTTGTAGTTGAACTTGGCAAATATACTCTATTTCCATTTATTCAAAGCATCCTTTAAAGCTTTGGCATGTAAGGATAACCTATTTATGAGAAACATTTTCATATCCATACTCTAAACCAGGTGTAATAGATCAATCTATCAGTCTTTTGGTCTGTCTATCTATTGATTGATCGATCGATTTATCTCTATCATCTATCTATGATATATCAATATGCATAGAGAATATATTTCTTCTTTAAATCAGGTCCATACACTTATGATCTACTGCATGAATAATTGCAATATTTTATCATATTAATTTTTATGTTTTTTCACCACTTCTAAATGATAAACTCATTTAATCCTTAAACTCTAGAAGTATTTCATTATACCTGTTACTCCAATGTCTGATCACAGCATGGCAATTGTTGATAGCAACTGACAAATGCTTTCAATAGCAGTGTTGCATAAACTAAAACATGTGAGAAGAGATCCATATTTAAATCCGGGATAGGTGACTGTATCTTTATGTAGGTTGGTAGAGCAATATTCATAGAGTCAAGAGTAGTCAGTTTATCTGAGATGAGAGAAGTCATTGTGTTGCTGAAATGGGGTAAAGGATGTGCACAGATGTCCTACAGAAGTTGAGAATGGAGAAAGAAAGCCTGGTATAGATTTCTAAAGGAAATGAAGCAATTGAAATGAAGACATAGAGCTATTCAAAAATGCCAAATTAAGGGAAGAATAACTTATGAATGTAACATAAAGCAAGCTAATTTAAGACAGCTGTTTAAATAAAAAAAAATCTATATCTGTAGTGAGGAAAAGCAATCTTAGGAAATCAGTGAGATTGTTTGTTCATCCACAATAATGCTGAATGATTGCGACAGATTTTATAAATTCTCTTCTATTTGAGAATCTGACTTCTTTTTAAAGTTGTAATTTTGAGTCTTTCCTTGCTTGAAATTTATATTATTGCTTTTCGTTATAACTTTTTTCCTTCTTCTACATTGTGCCAGACTTGTAGACACTTGAATATATTGCCTCTGCTTGGTAGAGCTAATTTTTCAATTTACATAAATAAATAACCTGCCAAAACTAATTACTTCTCTTCAAAATTTAAATACATTATTTCTTCTCTTTTTCCAGTCTGTCTTGCTTTAATTATTTTCACATCAGTTGTCATTTTAGAAGCTGGCTTAGACTAAAAAGGGATAATCGGATGTGTCTTGCTGTTTTAATTTGGCTAATTAAGATTGCTGCTTTTGTCTGGGTGTTTGGACTCATAGAGTTATAGCCTGCTTATAGCTTGGGGTGGTAGAAGGAAGTATAATCAATAAAAAGAATTTGAGGAGGCACATGAATTTATTTGTATCTATATTTACATGTTAAGTGACTCTTGTTTCTGTTCTATTTTGCTTCCAAACTTGTCCTCCATTGTTCTTAAGAATTGTATGAAACATGTCATGGAAGGTAGATAAAAATATTATTTGTCTTTATGTTTATTTTTTTTTCCCAAATGAAATCTCAAATACTTCGCTTGAGCTTTCTACATCCTTCTTATGGTTTGGATTAAGAAAATTAAGGACACAGAACATGATTGCTCCTAGAAAGCAGAGTGTTGGCTGAGTAACTGCATTATACACAGGCGCAATTGCCTGGTTGTGAGGAAGAGTACAGAGCTGCACCTGGAGTGTGTGCAGGACGAAAAGGAAAAAGCAGGTGGGGAAATATCGCCATGTGCTCACCAACAATTGGTTGCGATAGCTGAAGTGTTTAACTTGTGTTCTTTAAAATAGCACCAGCTTAGATATATAGAGCATACTGTCTTCCAAATTGACCTTAAAATTTTGTCTCAACTTCACTGTATAAAAAGAATTGACCACGTGCAGTTCTGATTTCCAATGGGGCAGCAAAAACAGAGTAGCTTCATTACTGGTCCCAGATGACACAATTAATTACACTTGGTGACTCAGCTGTGACACTAGAGCTATTACTTGAATTTCTTAATGATCCAAAGAATAAGCATTCTGCTACAAAAGTCAGCAGTGTGTAGATGTATGCACACACACACACACACACAACATGTACACATATGATATATATATTCAAATACATTTGTTATTAATCCCAAAGCAAGATACACTTTGTGTTCTAATAAAGGTTTCAGAAGTAAAATTTATATTTAATCTTATTTTTGAATTAACAAAAGTCAAGTTTATCATTTAGGTGAGATCTCTTTAATTATAGGAATAGTTAGTAAAGATGCATTATCCAAATTATCATTTGATATTCAGTTTGTAAAACAATATTTTAACTAATAGCCTGTGTTCATATGTTTATGTGCACACATGTCCATTTGGTGCTTCATTCCCAGATTTTTATATTTTGCAAAAACAAATATAAAGGCCTTTATTCTGTTTGTACCGGCCATTTTTTTAACTTTGATAATAAAACACTCTTTGAAAGCACATGATAGGCAATACTGATGGTACTGATGGAAGGACTATCATGTGCTCATATATATTTCAGTCCTGAGGTTTCGACCCTGGACCTTTTCATTAAACAACATCCCTAGAGTTCAAATTTGTGATTCCGCCAAGCTCTGGATTTCAGCCACACACGAACATTCCCAAATATGTTTTCAGGGCTTTATGGATATGTTCTTGTTAAAGTCTCAATTAGTTTAAAAGCAATATTGTTATAACTACTACAGACTCATACATGAACAACTCCAAACTCAGGGGGGATCCATCACTTGTGTGAACCACATTCACACATTTGGTAAATTATGGAGCAAAAATCTGAACATACACTCTCTGAGGCTGGAAATCTTACCCTTCCCAACCATCATTCTTTATGCTTTATATGTAAGACCTTAGAATAGAAAAATGTCCATTTCAGTGGCTCAAGATTACTTGAACTGAGGTCACATTCTTCCTTGTAAAGCTAAAGATTACAGAAGATTCTCATTTCTACAATTCAGTCTTGCACAGTCAGAAGAAATTGTTCCTTTGTCATTTTTTTCTTGTCTGACAGGTACACCATTTTATTTTATTTTAGATTAAGAGATTTTATTATAATAAAACACATTTCTATTCACCTGCCTTCAAAATATTCCCCAGTCCTTTAAATACACTTCCTCATCATGCCGTCTGCTTTTTGAAGCCGTTCTGCAAGTCCTCTTTCACGAGTGTCATTAGTTGAGCTATCCTGGCTTCTCTATGTGCTGAGATAATTCAAAGTTTCCCTTTCATGGTCATTTTGACTTCTGGGAAGATCTGGACAAGACACAGTGCCAAAGCCAGTGAATAAAGTGGAGGAAGACACACAGACATGTTTTTCTAATCCTGCTTTCCTTCTAGATGGTGCTCAGCAACAGCATTCACAGTATTATTACTTTTTTAAAACTTTTATTTTATTTTACCCGAGAGACAAATATCAGCGAGTGAGTTTCAAAGCTGATTAATAGGAAATTTTCAATAATTAATACTTTCTACATTGTTATCTTCCTAGTGGTTATCCATAGTACAACTAGCACACAGGTGATCCTGTCCAAACACTATTAGTACAAACCTTTCTTCTCATAGAATAAAATGAAAGTAACTGCATATCTATCCAACTATTCATATATACAAATATAAAATGGTCCTTCCTTTGTATCCTCTGTTTTTGTTTATCCTCTGTCAGAGATGGGTATTCTATTGGCATTCAATTATTATAGATGATTGAATTCAGCAAAATATTCCAACACAGTCCAGCAGTCCACAATAGTTGTGAGTTATTCACAGAAATTGTTGACTTGAGCCTTTTATACCTCAGCATATTAATATGGCTTTACTTTGTATACCTCATTTTTATGCTTCTCTACTGGAAGGTTAAGACCAAGATAAAGCAAGACCCATATAACAAGAAATGTAACTTTTGTATCTGATAAGGTCAGTCAAGTCCCCTGAGGGTTTATCCTGTAACCCTGTACCTCACTTTGTAAATCCTTTGTCAGTGTCAGCCATGTGGATAAGTCACAGTCATTGGTTGACCAATTTGCTCTCTGTGAAAGCCTGTGAGAAAGTTTTCTGTCTATGTGACCTTCCTTAGGCACACTCTACATCATCAATCACATTCCTCTGTGGCTCCATAATATCCTGATCAGAAAATTTGGGGCACAACTGAGTAACAGGATGTTACAGTGCAGGTTCTCCTATGTCCTGAATCTTCACTGACCATGAAAGGCTAGAGCCAAAATGTTGGCTGGCCTGCAGCCCTTCCATTTGTCCAATTTTTGATCTGCAAACTTAGGTTGTTAGCCCTCCAGAAGAGAGGCTGATTATCACCCTGCAACATATGCCATTCTTACCATTTTAAAATCCTGTCAATATCTTTTTAATTTCTGCAGGTTAGAGACTCCAAAAGAAGCAAAGAAGATAGGAGAGAGAATTCATTTATTTTCAGTATGTTACTGTTTTAACTGTTTCTACTCTAACTTCTTTAACTGTTGGCATCTTGAATAGTTGTCACTCTTGTGACTTTTGTAAATGATGTATAAAACTTTAAAAGGTTTTTATCATTTTCATATGCACAGATGAATGTGTTAAATTTTAGATAAGCCTGTTCTTTATGTATTCATAATGTACGGCCTCCAGCTCTACTGGGAGGCTCTTCTCCCAGGTTAGATGGTGAAGCCTGGTGGTGAAGAGTAATTAAAAGAACAAAAAGGGAAAATATGGAGCTTCCTAGATATAAAATGGATGCATGTAAGATATCTTATTCAAGTTATTAATACGAAAAATTGGAAGGTATTGTAATAAGTTTTTTTTCAAGAACTTAAAAAAGCACATGTTTCTGTGAAATAATACAATGTTAAATGTAAATATGCACATAAAAAATAAAACCTGGCCTTTTCCACGAGGAGTGCAAAAACAGTCAACTGCACTTCCACCAGATAGCACTTATTTGCATGTCCATAGACACATATTATTTTGCATTGTTATCAATTATTCACAGAGCTATGAAACAGTTCAAAGGCTCTGAGAAGCTGCCATCAGATAACGAGGAAACAAACGTGTGCTCTAAATAATGCATAGTGTTCCTGCTCTGGACAAACCTGGAGCCAAACACTTGAACGTGTTCCCCAGCACATGCCACAGAGGATAATATTAATACAAAAATTGTTCAACAGAGACTTCTGCCAAAACAATTGTTTGTTTTTGTCTGTTATGAAGACGGTTTTAAATGAATGGTTAGTTCATCAGTTTTAATACAATTGAAGTCATAAGCAAAGGTTTAAGATTTATAGAATTTTAAGGAGTGTTTCTCAAGGTTAGGAGACACAGGCTCAGAAAGCTTGCTAGAAAAATAAGAGAACTGACATTATAGAAAATTTAAAGTGAGTATGAAAACTACAAAAGGAAAGACACTGTCAAAATGCAGATTGGATGGAAAAAAGATAGAGGTTTAAGGTTGCTGCAAGCCCAGCTTTTTTAGGACACATTCTGAAGAACAAAGGAAGTTGGACAAGATTGGCACGTCCACCTTTAATTTTGTTTTCACATTCCAAGTCGTTTAATTGTTTTTCATTTGGAGACAAGTTCTTGTCAGGCCACCATGTTGCCCAAACTGGGCTTGAATATGTGATCCTACTTTCTCAGTCTCTCAGAGAACTGAGCAACTGTTTTCTCTTTTGTCTTAATTATTTGAAGATCACCTAAAATGTATGTAAAAGTTCAAGAGATCATGGCTGCTGAAAAAGGAGAAGAATGTGGTGCCTTGCTTTGCTGATTTCTAGGAAATGTGACTTCAACAATGACTATCCAGTATGACCTACAACAGGACAAAACAGTACAAAATGGAAAGCAATGATTCTTGTATTGTCCTTTCCTCAATAGCTCATGTTTTTGTTTCCTTGTTAAGAAAGGAATTTAATGTTTTTCAGTGTTATGAACATAGAAGTTACATATACAGATAAATGTGATGCACACACTTGACAAATTGCCAGAAAACTGGTATTTCTTGGTAAATCTACTTAAACCACAGCTAATAAATAGTGTGAATGAATTGATGAACAACCAGATCACCATTTTAAGCTTGTCCAGGAAACAACATACAGTTACTACTCAATTTGTGCCTTACAGGACCAAATTATACTTAATGCCAACACAGGGCTAATTGTTTCTATGAGACACCTCATTTTAATGACAAAGATGGGACAACCAGTAGCAAAGCAATTGTCCCCCTCAATGGTCACCAGGGGCATTCAGATGAGGCAGGGAGACCTTGCTTTGCACGCCTCGCCTAACTTGCTTGGAAGTTATTTCAGGGTTAGATTTTGGAATTAAAATCAAGTGGGGTAGTATAGTTGCAGCTTATTTTCTTCTTCTCCAGGGACCCTGGCAAAGGAGGGAATCCGCCCACATGCACTTTAAAGACGTAAATATTTTAGCAAGCCTCCAGTCCGTAAACATCACCTTAGTTAAAAAGTGGAAGCGCTTAAAACATTTTATTTCTCTCCATGGTTTTCAGTGAAAAGCAGCATTATTTTTAATTGCTTCCATCTCCTAATTGCTGCTTCCCTTCAGAGTCTCCTATTTTAGCATCTCCCTGAGCATATACATATCTCATAGCTTAGTTATTTTCCACTCTGACCCTTTAGCTCTATGTTGTTGGAGAATTGGGTACCCAGAAAGGGGAATGAGAGAAGAGGCCATTAGGAGACAAGGGGAGACTAAGAGGCCTAGTATGGGCAGGCTGATGTGCAGATTATGTTCTGTCAGAAATCTGCATCAAATAAGTGCTTTCACCTTAAGCACTTATTATAAGTGATTCACACTGCACAAGTTACCTTTGAATCACATTTGAAACAGGTTTTATTTACTCTTGCTTTTTAGGGTCTTTTTTTTGACAGGGTCTCACTATGCAGCCCACATTCATAGTGATCCTCCTGCTTCCTGCCTCCCTAGGGCTGGGATTACAGGTGCGCGCCACCATGCCCTGACTACTCTTGCTTTTTAAAAAATGGATTTTATTGTGCTTGTCATATTTGAAAATATATCATGATTGTTTACTGTTTTGAAACTACAAGCAAGAACGGTTTGAAAAAAATGAAGTTGTAGCTGTTTTAGAAGTATTCAATCTGGTATTTCACATTGGCTTTTGGAAATTTGGCCACTGACTATGCTTCTTTGATGAGATGCTCACCTTAACTCACCATCTGTGACTCTCACATCAGCATTGGTATTAAAGCTACAAAAGATTTTTGTGAGGATTTATAAGGCTGGCAATATCTAGAAACTATTCTTCCGGGTTCTTATCATATTCATTTTGTGTGATGTGACGTCTATAAATAATGATATCAATCTTGGTAAGTGTTCATATTTACAAGACTAACTGTCACAATTTCCTCATTTAAGAAGGTGTTTAACCTCTTTACATAGAATGACATTTTCATCAGTGGAAAGCTTGAACATTTAAGAAAGCAGTAAGAGAAAGGTTTTGGAATGTAAAATGTATGTCTTACCTCATTTTCCCTCTTACCAGTGCGTAGGTGCACAGTGGCAAGAAGAAACTTTTCAGGAAAGTATGTGCAAGACATCTTAGCTTTGTTTTTATTGATAAAATTTATTGCAATTTGCTCTCTGGGTTGATATTTTCCTGTATAATATCAGGGGAATCATGTAGTTTTAATTGTGTTGGAGGCAAAAGCGATAGTGACTTATGTAGTACTTACTTTGGAACAATTGTTAAATAAGACTGTGATTGGGTTGATCCACGCTAAATTTTAGAATAGGTGATTGTATGGTGGAGGACACCTTCAAAGCCTTTTGTGGACAGTGAAAAGCTTTCCACACTTCTAAACATAATGGAATTTATCTTTGTATTTTCTGGAGTCATACTTTTTAAGACATGTTATGGGACGCCAATGCTATTTTCAGTTTTCATGATTTTTATTTTATTGATAACTAATTGACTTGTCTTTTCAAAAATTTTTAAGCTCCTTTACATCATTTCATAACATCTCTTTTGCCAAGCAAAGCCACTCTGTTTGAAGAGCAGCTGATTAGAAATTTGAAGAACCCAAATAACATCAAGGCTCTATCAGTAGTAGCTCTGGTAGGAGACGGTAAGTTGGAAGAATGATCTGAGCTGATGAGACTCAAACGTTTCCTAGTGATTTTAGTAACTTTCAGAAGTGGATGATGGGGTTAGGTTGTATATGTGGGTAAAAGTCTGAAGAAAGGGCGAATTGCTTCACCTTACAGGTCCTGTGACAGGCACTGTTGCTTCCCCAATTTCAATTTTCTTTTCATCATTGCCAGCAGAATCTCAGCTGTGAAAATGCGAGCAATGTGTCCAAATGCAGACACTGAATCAGATTTGATCCTCCTCCTTTTTCTGCCAGATGCGTCTAGAGAAAGAAACATGTGCCTGTGTTTTCGTCAGGAAGGGAGACTTAGTCCAGAACTGGCTAGACCGATCATTTGGGAAGGTTTTGCTTTCTTGATACAAGGCTTAGAGATGGCTGGTATTTTTGCCTTTCCTCTTTTATTCTTACTTGAATGCGAGTGCGAGTTTTGGAGTTGTGGCAGCTATTTTACAGCCTTCCACAATGAGCATGAAGTGGAAATCTGCAGGAATAGACATGCATTGCATAACGATGGGCCTCTGTTCTAAGAAATGTGCCATGGGGCAATTTTGTCAGTGTGTGAACATCAAAAAGTGCACTCATCCAAACCTATGCACTGTAATCTATTTCACACCAGGGAAATATGGTCTGGCCTCTACTTCTCAACTACACACCTGTGCTGCAAGATAAGAGAGTAACATTTAAAATGGTAAGTAGAAATAAGTTATAGTAACGTGAAGTGTTTATTTATTTAATAACACAAATTTCATCACCTTTAAGCTCTATAATGACCATGTCTACCCGAGCCACTAACACACCCAGAACATGCGGAATTCCACAAAACAGACACTAGGGATATGCCCTGTCAACTTTAAAAAAGAGAACATAGAATGCATGACATTAAGGATATCTCTCAAAAATCCAAAATTAATAATGCAAAATTAGGCTGGACTTTGATACCAAGACCAGTATGTTCTCCAGTGCTTTATGGAAAGCCAGCATGTATCATTAACATGACTGGGACATCATGGAAATAAAGAAAGCAATCCATCTCAGATCTTCTCATTTATGTTCTCTCACATTTACAGATGTGAAGAAGGACTCTAATTTTGTAGACGCCATCTTAATTAAAATATTTTTAAAGAAAAATATCCTGTCAGCTCACCAGAGACAGTTTGTTTGTTTGTTTATTTATTTATTTATACTTGAGATCAAACTCATGTCCTTGAGCTTACCAGGCAGGCACTTGTGCCACTAAGCCATCTCCTCAGCCCTGAGAAATGATCAGTTGCACATTTGAAAGTCAATGGGAGCACATAGAAAATGAAGAGGAATAGATGACTGCTCCTCAAGTGGATGACTGAGAAGAATCTCAGTTTTATCACCCTGAAAGGACATGTACCAAAGGAAACTGAATAGGACACCATTGGAACTCTGTGACCAAAATAACATTTCATACCATGGAAGTGGAATAAATCTGTCCATCTAGAACAAAAAATTTGGATCAAGACATTCTAAGAACTGTACACTCATCTATTTTTTTTTAAAGGTGCTTTAAACAATTTATTTAACTGAAATGGACTTCTATTTGTTTCTGAAGTGACTTCCTTTAATTTGATACATCTTTTCCCCAGGATGATTTATAGGATATTCAAGCCAATATAAATATCTTATAAATATTTGATTATTTGGGTATACACCTGCACAATACCTCAGCAATCTTTGAGCAAGAAAAACACTGGAGAGTAT